>BGPR01006481.1:66395-80074 GCA_013235015.1 Araneus ventricosus
GGCGGGGGGGGGGGGGTGTGGTGGGGGGGGGCCGGGGGTGGGGGGGGGCCCCCCCCAAACACCCCCCCCCCCCCCCCAAACGGGGGGTACCAGAATAGACCCCTTTGTCATAATATGAAATTTTAGCCCTCCCGTCATAATCAGTAGCTTAACATGTTTAAAGGGAGCCCGTTTCATAGTATTTTCGCCCCTTTATAGTATTTGATTGTAAAAAGACGCAATGACGTTTTGTGAGCATGACTAGTGGCGTTGTAAGGCTAAGTGGCACACGGTTCATATTATGATTTTTTTAGCCCAGCTCTCATCAGTGGCCTAACAAGTGTAAATGATGGTTTATTTTCAAGCCTTCTCAACATATTTTGCTTTAAAAATAACATAAACGCAGTAATGTTTTGTCTCCAAGGCGTCCCCTAAATCTGGAGCCCCGGTCGCTACGGCACTGGATAGATTGGGTGTTAGATTCATCTCTGGTGAGCGCAAAGTTACTGCTATGCTTAACGAAATCAGAGTAAATGCTTAGAAAATTGTAAAAGCTAAACGTGTTTATGAAGATTTCGGTTGCAGAGACCTGAGTTTACAATGAACTATATACTATCGTGAGCTTCAACAAATGTATGCCGCAAGAAATTCAATATTGTGAATTTTCTATGTCATATTAACTATTTGGCATATCAGGGTATACACATTGACAGTATCTTTAGATTTCATTTCCAGTGTAATCCAGAGATGTTGTCGATGTAAACCAGATTGCAAAGAAATGAAGACAATTTCTAATAGGGTTTGATGAAAAATTTGGCTACTACATAAACCCATTAAAATTATTGGAGACTAGTGTCTGTAAATGATTTGTTTCTTCTGATTTTTAAAGTAGCTATGAAACTATGGCATCGATTTGACGGCAGATACGAGTATATTTTAATTTCAGACATATCTGTAATTTTCTTTTGTTGGTCTACTAAACATTTAATCAATAGATCATTAAAATACCATCTAACTGTACGTAAACACATCATTATGCTGAAATCTAAACTAGAAATCTAAGTTTTAATAGACGGATGATGATTTAATATACGCTGTGTTTTGAAGTTTTTTGCATTGCTATAGGAGACACACGTAATGATTTTGAGTCGCTTTTAGATGAAGAATATGACATTTTAGTATGCATCCTACTGTTCTAACTCCTATACCTCAATAACTCCGAAAAAGTCTGCCCCATATTCAATGTTCCAGTCCACTATATAATAATACACTGCTCGTCAAAATTATAGGGTATTGTCAGAAATAAAGCGTAATTACTGTTTATTGAAAAATGACTAAAAGCAGTTTGTGCGAAAACAATATTTAACACAAATGTTGATCAATCGAGAAATATTGAATTTATACTGAAGTGCCAAAAGTCATGTGATTCCTTCTAATATTGTGTGGGCCTTCTTTTTGCGCGGCGAAGTGCTGAACAAGACGTGGGAAATACAATCGTCGGAATTCAAATTTTACAGCGAAGATTTGGTCAACAGGGTGATAAGGAAGAAAATGATGTTCAGTTGTTGTTCTCAGAAAGCTGATAATGATTCGTAAATTTCAACAATGGTTTTGTTACATGTGCGCAGTACTTACATACATCTTGGTAAAAATAGCATGCATATTCGGGAAGATATAAAGGTTTTCAATCCCAAATTTTTCCGCATGTTTTTTTAATATAATACAGATTTTTCATCCAAAATAAATGAAACTTACAGAAAACGTGACAATATGTTAGGGAGACCTTAAGTCCAAAATTGTAGTTAATACTTTGAATATTAGAGAAAATATGAGCATTTGTAGAAAATATTTTTTTTTACTGCATATATGCGAATCATAGTATAATTTTTCTTCTATAATTTCGAAGCCAGATACATAGGACAGCTTATATAAAAATTCCAGTCGCATACCATAAATATTTAGAAAGTTATAAACCGTGCCACGAGTAGAATTTCTGTTGATCCCTAAGAGAAACAAAATGATGGGGTTTTTCCACAAACTGACATTTTTTAAAATTGAATCTTCTAATAGTAATTACCGAACTGCAATTTAAAGTAGGTATTTTATTTATAAGTATGTATAGTATTCAGAATATTCAGCTTTTATCAAATTCAATAAAACTGTTACAAGATTCGAGTTTAAAAAATATAACTTTGTAGAAAAACCATAATTTATATATATTTTTACTAAAATATATGTATTAAGTATTGCGCACAGAAAACAAAACTATTGCTGAAAGTTGCAAATCATTATTAGCTTCCTGTGAAACGGGATGAACCCAAATCATATTCTTCTTCATCATGTTCTGGTCGGTCCCCTCATGACCAAATCTTCAGAATAAAATATGAGTTTCAACAATTGTACTTCATAAGACTTGTTGAGTCAATGCCACGTCGAGTTGCTGTACTTCGCTGGGCAAAAAAAATCCCTCGTGACATTAGGAGGTGTCCCATGACTTTTGGGACTTCAGTGTACAATGAAATTTTTAAGATTGGAAATGATGGGAAAATGATCTGATATAACTTTTAACAAAGCTTTTTTTAACCGCTTAACTTAATAATTTTCTTTGATATCTTATAAGATGCCCTCCTGTTTTTGAAAGCTGCTGTCGTTTTCATTCATCTCAGAAGGTGTATAATACTTGAGATGTTTATAGATTCTACGCCATTTTGTGTAAAGTTATAAAGATAATTAATGATTAAATTTTAGTTTTTAGTCTAAACATGCGATAATTCGATGCACGAGTATTCTCGGCCTGTTAAGTTAAGCGGTTAATACGTCTTCTTCATCATTTTCTGGTCGGTTCCCTCATGAAAAAATCTTCACGATAACATACGAGTTCCAACTATTGTACTTCCTACGACTTGTTGAGTCAATGCCACGTCGAGTTGCTGTACTTCGCCGGGCAAAAAAAGTTTCCTCACGATATTAGGAGCTATCCCATGACTTTTGGCACTTCAGTGTACAATAAAATTTATGAGATTGAAAATGATGGGAAAATGATCTCATATAATTTTTAACAGGGTTTTCTTTAACCGCTTAACTTAATAATTTTCTTTGATACCTAATAAGATGTCCTCCTGTTTTGGAAAGGTGCTGTCGTTTTCATTCATCTCAGAAGGCGTATAATACTTGAGATGTTTATAGATTCTACGTTCTTTTGCGTAAAATTATAAAGCTAATCAATGATTAAATTTTAGTTTTTAGACTTAAAATGCGATAATTCGATGAACGAGTATTCTCGGGCTTTTAAGTTAAGCGGTTAATACGATGTATATCATGACTGGAAGAAATGCCTTCCTCAGGTCAGCATAGAATTTATCAAATTATTGATCAAATTTTATAGAATTGCATGTCATTCTTCGAAAGCACACTTTTAAGCCCCTGGAATATACTGGGAGGCATTTGGAGAACTGAAAATCCATAGCCAAATCTTTCTAGACATATTAAAACAGTTTCTAGCTCGTTGTGTAAGCTGAGCAACATTCAAATGATATTTGCTTTTTCTCGGTTTTATGACATACGAAATGATCAGTGGGGGAAATAAATATCATCCATTAACACTTGGGCCAACAACACCCGCATTCAAAGACAGTCTAAATATCTGTGGTCGGTTACAAAACCCCCTTCAAAGACATTCAGATAGCTGCGAATATTCTGTAGTAATGGAATCGCTTCCATCTTTTCATGAAAAAGAGAAGACATGTCGCTCATTCATTGGTCCCTCCAGATCAAAACTCATAGAGTCACAGTTCAGGTAACATATTGATGCGTCATTAAAAGACACAAGATCCTTTTCTTCATGGCTCCGTTGAATATGACTCACTTTAACCATGATACCAACCTTAAACGGGCTCCTTTGGAATATATATCAAGTGGGACACAAACCATTGGTTTTTCGGAAAGACCTCTTCATTTTGAACAGTGGGCAGACCACGAGGATGACACCTGTACCCTCTCCAAACATACATGCCTTGATATCGGATTTAACAAATTCCATTCCCATACACATGATGGATTTTCCTTGGAATCGCATATCGAACCCACAGCCCTCTGATTACCAAGAAGAGGCTATACAACTAGGCCACCGTTTGTTAAGGCGTGTGTACACTAGCGAGCTGAATGTTTCGCGAACAGTTCTTGAGTTGTTGGTTTGCAGGTTGTGAGGGGGTTTTTAGCGCCAGACGAAGCATTCGCGAACTTTTCGCCCTGGTCTAAATTATGTAGATCTATTATCGATCACAAAGGGTTGTGTTCCTATATAGTTCGCCATTCGCCGCGATCCTCCAACGATCCTTCAAGGTGGAATCTGCAAACCAAGATATATTGCGAAGAGTTTCCGAAGATTCTGCCTCCTCCATTGACAACTGGCAAGTGATGATTGATGGTTCACTCCTTTCCCATGGTTCGTGGTAGGTTCATTGTGAAAATAATTTCAACGAACGACTCGCGTACCGTTCTGCTGGAAAGTGTATACGCATCTTTAAATTAAGGACTGAGAGGAGGAGAAAAACACTTACCACTCTCCTTCGTACTTGAGTCCGTCTGACCTCTCGGCAATGCCGAACCCGCAGCGCCTGTCGTTCTTCCACTCGCCCAAGTAGGTCTCGGTGACGGCGGTGTCGCAGAGTTCGTCTTGCGATACGAAGCTCACGTTGCTGTCCGTATGCAGAGAGCCACCGCCTTGGCTGTGGGCCACCCCGGATTGACTCGACTCGGAGCTCGCGGAGCTCAGGTTCGAGCCCGAGCTTCGGATCGAGCTCACCCCGCGGCGGTCAATGTCTCCAGTGCTGCGCTGCTTCTTGATCTTCAGGCCCTGAGAAGAGAAAAAGAAAGGATTTTTCTAAGAAAATGACATTGGATAAAAGATATAAACCTTTGAATTAGGGACTAGACTAATTCCAAAATATCTTCGGATGACGGAGATTTTCAATGGAGGAAAATTTCTTTCGGCATGTTTTTTTTATTGCCCACTCCGACCCTGCTTACCCAAATGGTGTAAAGCATGTCACGAGTTCGGCATGGTTTGGACGACGGAGATTTTCGGCATGGAAATTACGGAGAGACTGTGAGAACGAGGATTTTCTTGAAGGAACAGAAAGTACTGTCTAACTTTTTCAAATCCATAGACGGTAAGATTTCTCACTTTTTCGATCACACGTGGAGTTACCTATCAAGCAACAAACTTTGACATTCACTCATGTAGCGACACATTGGGATATGGCAGTAAAACTACCCCAACAACAACCTTTGACATTCACTCATGTGGCTACACATTGGGATATGGCAGTAAAACTACCCAAGAACAAACTTTTACATTAACTCATGTGGCGACACATTGGGATATGGCAGTAAAACTACCCATCAAGAAACTGACATTCACTCATGTGGCGACACATTGGGATATGGCAGCAAAACTACCCAACAAGAAACTTCGACATTCACTCATGTGGCGATACATTGGGATGTAGCGATAAAACTATCTACAGGTGATCAGTCTCCAGAGATTAGTTATGTGAGAGGAGAGGAACTACAAAGACTTAGTGGTACATCTGTCGTATTACGCCTTTCGCAGAGGAAAAATTTGTCCTCACACAGCGTTTGTACTGCTGGTAAGAAAAAGAAAATTGTGTGTCGTTTGCCTGAAAATTTTGAACCAAGCATTCGGAAGAAGAAACGTGCTTGCCTAAGTTACATTTGAACGGTATCTAAATCAATTTACAAGACGATAAGAAAAGCGTGTTACTTACATACATTACAATTCCTCACATCGTGAGTAAAGATTAAGTTTTGTTTCCAAATGTTAAAATGGCGGATATGAATTTAATTCATGGACCAGCAAAACGCAATGTGGAAAAAAATCAAGGAAGGTTCCAAGAGCGTTTCTTCAACAGTTTATTTTTAGTGGGAAAACATTTGACAGACATCTGAATGTCTCACTTTTCAAATCGAATAACTCCATAAAACAAAAAGTAGAGAAAAGTGGTAAAACAGTATACATTGTTTTTTAAAATTCCTTTTAAATCATAAATTTCGTAGACTGTATTACTGCAGATGTCTCTTTTATCTAACGACATATAAAAAGTATAAGATAGAATATCCTTGGAGTAATCGTTATTATTACCACAATTTTTGCGTGATTAAGGGAGTTAATCAATTTGGCAAGTGAAAGAAAAGCATTAAATCAAATTCAATTCTCAAATTATTTTGTATTACGGAAAAACTTCATTATATACATTTTTTATTGAAGATTTTAGGAAAAATGAATAATATCTGTTCTGTTACTGTTACAGTTATTATTACTACTTTGTTTAAATTGAATCATCAGCAATATAAATGATGTCTTCTTCGTCAGTTGCATTTGAGCTCCTGTCGTGTCGATTTGTCTTTATGTTTTATAATAATCATGTTTAATGGGAGGAATGAATTTCAACGAGTCCATCATATCTTTCCTCTTTTCTCTTGTCACCCTTTTACCTGTTGGATACTATAAAGGCTGGTCTATATTTTTCAGACATAGTGGTCTACCTGCTAGAGATTTTCTTATATTAATTGCATTAAATTCTGAATCTTCGTTAAAGTCACACTTCAATTGTATGAAGTAATTACTTGCTTCTGTGGCAATTAGACTGCAACTGATTAATTATTTTCCTTTTTTGTGATGAGACAACAACACTAAACAACTTACAGTTATTCTTGTATTATATCTGTATCTCATATTATATCTGAGTATAAATAACTTATTATTATTTAACGCCAAGAAGAAGAAGGATAAAAGATTAAGAAGTTTTTAAACTAAATTTTTATTGCGCAATAATGCATTTAGCAACGATTTACATTAGAGTATGGAGTATTTATTTAAGATGTCAAATTGACATCTTAAATAAATTATTTATTATTCAATTGCTATAAAAATTTTGTCATTTAGTGGTGTTAATCCTAATTATTACAGAAATTTGTTTTGAATATAAACAGTTAGGAGTCAATCAAGCGTTTTGAAACTAAAATTTTAAAAAAATTCAGAAAGTGGAATTAATCGATTTGGCGAGTGAGGCATTCAACTAACGGTCTGAAACAGGATTACTCCTCAGCGAAAAGCATGGTGCAGATCATTGGGAAATTTTCTTCGATAAAGTGCTTTTATTTGATGTTTTCCAGCACTATTTAATTTTTTTATTATTATTCAATGTAATTACATTTTTTCCGATTTGCGAATCTATTGGTATATAGAGTAATCCGAAAAATTTACGACAAACTTAAGGGTCGCCCAGGCGCAACAATAAAAATCAGTTTAGCTTGTAAACATATGGGCGTGAATGTTTCATCTGAGAGCTAAAGATAAAAAGAAGTAAAGGAATGCAAACATGGTGTAAAAGCTGATCAAACGATGTATGCGTAATGTTACAGAATGTGCACAAAATTTTACAACAATACAGTCCTCACAAAGGCAATGGTTTGAAAACTGGTGAGTGCATTTAAACATCTGTGGCCTATCAAAGACGCGTGCTACTGCTTTAATAACTCTTTCTGATAGATCCACAAGAGTTGTTAAAGCAATCACATGTTGTGTACTCATGATGTAGCGGGAAGATTCACAGAAAGATATTAGTGGGAAGGAAAGTTGGACAGGCGACTATTCTATCCTTATCAATCCACTGTATTATTTGCATTGCAAACGAGTAAACGGTTCATAAAGAGTCCATGTCTGTTTGCAGATCTTGCATGATGCAGACGCACTGCTTCTGGCCCATTTTCATTAGTTGCTTCGTACTCTAAATACATGTCTGCCATCTTAATATTGTTGGATGGCACCTATTTATTTCCCCCGTGTCTTTAATTGGAATAATAGCCGTATAATTTGAAGCAGTTTGACCAAGCAATGGCTCTGGCAATATTAAACCTTACAAAAAGTGACATCAACCACTGGAATAACTAAGGCTGGTGTTGTTAAGTTAGCTCTAATACCAACAAACCCTTCTAACACCTACACATCATTTTCCGCACATCACTGCGTAGAATATTGTTTTTAGTATTCCTGACCTACCCTTACGATTTGCAGGAATTCTTTCGAATCATCTTGTATACGCTTTCATGGGTTTACTTTCCTGGGCACTAAAAAGTTTAAGAATTATGAAACTTCTGAAGAAACGCCCATTGAGCTGGTTATCGTGACTCTCGACAGTTAAAAAAGGAGATGAACTGTTGGAATGTTCGTGAGTAGAAAATGGCAAGCATTTCCTTCGCCCATTGAGGCCAGCTGGATTTCACAGTACTGAAGGTACATGATGGAAGAATTGACAACTCAGAGCGGCTACTGAATTTTTCTTGCAACCTGGTCTTTTGCAATAATTCATCTGATTGGTCAACTCTTCTTTCTAGCAGTTTTAAAGTAGCGTATAGAAATTTTGAAACAACTTTTGAGGCGATCAGATGCTGGTTTAACAAGAATTATTTTTCGATTTCCTGAATTATTGGAGATTCACTTTTGAAAACCATATTAATATGAAACCGGTACATGATTTATATAGGAAACGTTTGAAACGATAGGTATGCTATCGTTTCAAACGTTTCCTGACTTCTAGAAATATTTAAAGGTAAGATTTAGCAGTAGATCATGGATGGCAGGGCAGTAGGTCAAAACGTAATGTGAGGATCAGAAAGGATTATCAAAAGAGGATTTCTGTGGAGAAACATGCTCTCTTAAAAAAGTAGAGAGGCAATTCGGAAACTTCTCTCCCGCTAATGGGATCAGAGGGAGTCAAAGATGTTGATCCCCTTTAATCTTTTACCCGAGAAACGTATTTTTTAGATAATACTGCGCCCGTCGAAGGAGTGATCTCAAATGTTGCAGATTATCCATCTTAAATCACTTGAAAGTAAAGAACTTCGAAAGTGTGTTTCTCGTCTCGCCTTTAGGGAATAAATTACCAAAAAATGTAAGAGAAACGTAAGTTAAATTTTGCCTCGGATTATGAGGATTATGCCGCTTTAAATTTTGTAAATCAAACAACAAAGCATCTTAAAACAAGATCGTTGTTAAAGTGTTGAATATTTCTCTTAAAAAAGCAATATAATTATGTATCTAAAGGTTTAATAATTCTTTTAAGGACTTTTGGGGGGAATTCTGCTTTCACTAATTTCTTTTCTAATTCATTTAATTTGACAAGTGATGATTATAGAACTATAAACCTTCAAGCGCGACGATGCCCATTCCAAGCCTTTTGATTAAAAATTCCGAGTCGTGTTTCTCCCAGTTTCAAAATACAAAAAGTAAGAATTTAAAAATATTCTTGAGAAATTCTCAACTTCTGTCGAAACCGAATTCACTTCATGAGACTTCACAGTTGCGTGATGAAAGCAGCTGTGCTTGTGGCGTAATAATTCAAATATCCAGTGCAAGATATGTAATGGATCTCAAATTTAAATCGGCGAGGAGCATTTTCCGTTTATCACGTGATCATGAATTGATCCTTCACTGAAACTTGTTAGATTTAAATAAACATATAAAGGAAGAAGTTCCAAATGTATGTCCTGACATCAAGCAAGTTTTGTTACATGTTAAAAATTTATTAAAATTAACTTGCGTGATACACTTCAAATGAGTTTAATGTACGAGATGATACTTTTAACGTACGAGAGGATCAGACACTGGTACTCCCTACAATGAAGAGCTTTTGTCGAATCTTGAAAACTGTTTTGGATTCGCCCAACTTGTTCAAGGTTTCACCGTAGTCTGTTCTAAGTACTGGGTTTTACATTACACTTCGATTTATGGAGTCAATTCACATGACGTCGTAATTACGTGATAAAAGCTTCCACGCATGTCATCTAACTAACTTAACTGTACACTGAGCCAAGTCTCTAAGTTTTAAATTCGGTGTGGTGTTCTTCATGAGCATGGTGGATCAGCACAGTTTGACCCCATTGTTTTATAGTTTAAAGCAATTACTTGATGACAATCGATTTTGTAACATTGTAGAATTGTAGTGTTAACAAATTTCAAACCGTTTACAAAACTGAGTTTCAACTCTCTATGTTATGGCAGGATGATATCAACATTTATTAACTGAGGTCCATTTATATTAGTGTTTTAAGAAGATACTGCTTCTCCTTTTTTCCGATTACCATAAAATATCCATTGTCCTATAAGTTTGCAGGTATGCAATTTAAAAATATATATTGACCCCTTCTTGATCGGTGTCGCATATCATACATTCGGCACTTTGAGCCCGTACGCTATTTGAATCCGTATTAAGTCAACGTAACAATTAATTTTAAATACAAAAATCACCGATCACGCTTAAATGTCTCAAGTATCCCTTACCATCTTAAATAGATTGAAATAATAAAAAAATATATCAAATGGGTGGTGGCAGCTAATTAGGAGGTTAAATAAAAACGTAACGCAAGGGGTTAATGAACAGTGGGACTACACATAGGCCAGCATTTGGCAACAAATTCTCAGTATTTATCTTAGTATTCCTCTTGATATGTCTGCTTGTGCTTAAGCTAAGAAAGAAACTGGCTTTCTCTGCCCTTAAAATTTTTCTTATGAACGTCCTTATGCTTTCCTTTAGGTGCTTAGACCAGATGATAATTTTCCCAGAGTACGAGTTGGTGGAAATGTCGTACCACTAAAGCACAGATTTAGTTCTCCGTGAGGAAAAAATAAATAAGTGGTACTTGCGTACAGTTTCAGATTCTTATATGAGCGGTCATTATCTAATCTATTATCTGCAGAAGAATGAAAGGAAGGACACATTCAGACAAACGATGAATGTAGGCCAAAACGTATGTTTTTTGTAAGCTTACAAAACTTTTGTGACTAATGACAATAATAATAACTGGCAAGGAGACCGAATAAACATAACTATTTTACAACTATTCTTTTGTAGTTATATTTTGTTATTCAAAATAATGTTAAATTTAGGCCAATCACCCATTTAATCTTTATTTAGTATTTTAGCTGGTATTTGTGGTTGTTAATTAGGTTTGCCTTGATCAATTGCTTGAAGAAAAAATTGTTTTAAAATTTATTTTTTCCCACCCGAAACAAGAGGAGTTGATAAAAAAATCAAGATTTTGCTCTCCACATCGACCATTTCGAGCCTTACAACTTTTGGACAAGCAGAGTTGACGTGAGTTATAAGTAAATACATATAGATAACATTTATATTGTTGCAACTTCTTTCAAAACTTGAACTTACAAACCTTCCAACCTAATGCTTATGATATTCAGTAAAGGTGCTGATCGCTTGTTTATGACTTTTACGTAAATGTCACAACACTGAAATAATCTGTTGTAAGCTTTAATCACCTTGTTGATACTTACACACTTCTTTCTCATAGTTTGGCCACCGGTAAATGCTAGTATGATGAAAGATAAGAATTGATAACCTCACGGGAAATAGAAAGAAACTACAAATCTTATCTACCGGAGACTTTAAATGAAAAGAAGCTTTCGTATGTCTCGGCCAAAATCCCCATTTTGAAAGGCTATTAAGGATTTCGTCCGATCGAATTGTTGAAGTAAACTGACTATTGCTTCACAAAGTCCATATCGGCCACATAATGAGTTGGCGAATTAAAACTGCAGACTCTCAGATGCGGGATGGACTTCTTGAGGTTGGTATAACTTTAATCATTCTGTTGATTGTCACACTTTCCTTTCCTACAGTCTGATCACCGGCAATTGCTATATTTATTGCATATGAAGAAATAGATAATTTCACGGATAATCGAAAGGAATGACAGATATTATCCAAAGAGAACTTTAAATGTGAAGAAAAATCTTTCATGTTCCAATACCAGAATCCCCATTTTAAGACGATATCGTGGTATTTCGCCCATTCGAAATGCTAAAGTAAACTGCTTGTTGTTTCACGAGGTTCGTCGTCACAAAGAGTTGACGAGGGAGAAAAGAGCGGCTTCTCACCTGCAGGATGGACTTCTTGAGGCTGGTATAACTTTAATCATCCTGTTGATAGTCACACTTTCCTTTCCTACAGTCTGATCACGGGCAATAGCCAGATTTATTGCATATGATGAAAGACAAGAATAGGTAACCTCACGGGTAATCGAAAGGGATGATAGATATTATCCTCTGAGGGCTTAAAATGTGAAGAACAAGCTTTAATGTTCCAATGCCAAAATTCCCAAATTAAGACGATATCATGGTATTTCGCCCGTTCGAAATGCTAAAGTAAACTGCTTGTTGTTTCACGAGGCTCGTCGTCACAAAGAGTTGACGAGGGAGAAAAGAGCGGCTTCTCACCTGCAGGATGGACTTCTTGAGGTTGGTGGACTTCTCGACGAGGGATCTTCTCCGTGCGGGTGGCTCATCGCTGCGAGACTTGAGCACGAATCCGCCCCGGAAGTCGTCAATCTTTCGGTCTCGATCGCTGGCGGGGTCCGCCTGCTCGCTCGCCGGGATCGACGACAGGGAGCCCCGGACGCTCTTCGGGCGGTAGTGCGAGGCCAGTCCGAAGGTGGCGCTCGTCCGCACGCCGTACCCGTGCCGCATGCCCCGCATCCACTGGCCCTGGAAGGTGCCTGCAAGAGAAGAGAAACGCCTTAACTACTTGCTGCTGAAAAATGATTTAACTGATAAGAACATAGCAGATTACGTGAAACGTAAATGCAGTGTTCAAAATCACAATAAGTTACAATGGTCACTATGGGTCTCAAAGAGCATTATTCAAAATATGATAAATTTGTGGCGACGGCAGCAGCAAGATGATACCGACTGCGAAGCAGCCCTACGTCTACTATAAAAGCAGGGCGAAAGGATCTGTTGAAGCACTTGTTTATTTACCTTCGATCTACGGATCAGTTATCTGCTTGTTGTCTGGTTAACTTTGTTTTAGTACTTAAAGCGCTTTTTGTAATTCCGTTTTTAACCTGTTTTAACATAGTTCTTTGTAAATAGATATCGATTAAAAATATTACCCCTTTCTTGCCGTCAAGGTAAATAAACCTTCTAATCACATCAGGATACAAAAGTTTTTGGAACACCCCCACCCATTCCCAAGAACGAGCTCGCTGAAGGAATTCTTTGGTGTCTTCCAACTGAGCTCTCATATAGTGATGTATTCTTTTCGAACGAATTGTTCGCTGCAGTCGGCCTGGTTTCTGGGAGCTTTCCTGATGTTTCTTCCAGAGAGCCAGGTACTTTGTATCTGATCAATCTCCCCAGAATGCCCGGAAAGATAAGTCATAAACCTTATTGTGCTAATCCGAATCCTGTGTACTATTTAGTACTGTATTTGGAGAAGAGAAAGTATGCAAAGTCTAAGATTCAGCTCAACAAAACTGTTGAAAAAGTCACATCAAGTTAGAGAATTTGGAATTTAACAAGTCTTCCAGCTCAGGGAGGAACATTCATTAATCAGAAAAAGCGTTTAGATAAACTCTTCAAAGCGCTCCCGTTGTCCTAACGAGTTCTGGCACAGCATTGATGAGCAACATGAATCCGAGGGAAATAATGGGTTTTTGCCACTTTCCTGACTAGTGATCCTAAATAGCATCATTTCCCTTTATTTGGTGCTGTAATTTGTTTTTATCTACTTTTTGTATCGTTTTTATTGTGTTTGTGTGTATGTGTGCTAGATTACTTCTGTGTCTTTGTTTCAATTATGTTGTGCCATTTTCTTTTGTTTACA
>BGPR01006482.1:0-80068 GCA_013235015.1 Araneus ventricosus
TCATTACTTCGGGTTCGAGGGTGCATGCTCCTTCTTTTGCGCACTTCGATAGGAGGAAAACAAAACTTTAATTATATAAAGAAAAGGATGGAAATTGAATAGTGCACACCTTGGTTATAACTGATAATTCAATCAGAGTCAGAATCTCATTTAGTTACTTGCACCAACATTTGATGTGCAATGAAAAACATATTTATACAGAGTAGTCTCAACAATTTTAACAGTCATATTTCTAAGGATTTAAACAACGGAAAAACCTTGCTATGATAACTCATTGCTAATAATAGATTTTACGTTCCGATGGAATTTCCTTCTGAAAGAATTGGTTTGTACTAAAAATTCACCACATACGAAAGATGGGTACAGCACTTGTTCAAACTCATCGCTGCAACTAGATTTCGCTACAAAACTAAGAGCCAAAATTTTTTCTGTAATTCAAAGAAACAGTTAGATTTCACCTGAAAGATTATTGACTGCGGTACTGACCGACTTTGTAGTACATTCGTGATAGCTATCGCATTTGAGAAGTCACAACATTCAGGAAAATAGATCCGATTATTTAAACTTCCTACTGTTAAACTTGAGTGCATTGACTGACAGAAGAATGTATCTGACCAATATTGAAATTCATACACAACGAAGACATCCGGCTGTTTGCTACCTGTCTTTGCTACAGCTTCCATGTTACACAAGCGGTTGAAAGGGCAATCAAGACTATGATAGAGGCTTCAGTCGCATTGTGCAAAAAATCTTAAGAGAGAATGTTTCGTTGAAAACCAAATAGAGTCTCATAAAGTCATGCCGAAATTCGTTGAAAAGAAGAATATTCGCGCTGTTTGAAATATTATTGTAATAATATAAATGCCCTTTTTGTAAATTTACTTTCATAATAAATAAATATCACTCATACGATTTCAGTTCGTTTTACAGCAACACATTTTTAGCCTAGTTGTAGCAACTCATTAAAAAGAAGGTTTTTTTTAGAAAATATGTATTCTCTGAAGTCAATCCGGAGGCAGAAGATGATATCGCATTCAAACCAAATTTTATATATGAGCTAAAAACATCATTTGGCGCCCTTTTCTTGCTGTGCCTGACAAAAATAGGAATTTTTTCTCCATAGAACGGTGATCTTCGAACCGTAATCTTCTAGTCGAAGTAAATTTTACTCTAAGTACGTGTTGTCTGATTTCTTTCACTAATTACGTTTTCCTGCCAGGGAATCTACTCCAAAGGTAGGAAAAACATTTATTTTTCTGAATTATATTAAGTTTTGAAGCTTTTTAGCTTTGATTTTACGTGCCCACTTGTTTTAAGTAAAAAAAAGTCTCTTAGGGCAGATTGATACAGTTGACTCCGGGACACATTCATATGTATCTTCTGTGTGTATCAATGCGCCATAACAGCAACTACTTTGTAAAATCGTCTTCAGAAATGAAAAAAAAAGTAAAAATGAACTATCTAATAGATACACGCAATTAAGCATTTCTTTAAACTATGAAAATAGTTTGAATTTCATTTCAAAAATAAAAAGAATTGTAACTTAAGAGTTTAAAATATTTTTTTACGAATTTATTAAAATTGGAGAGAAAAATTGTACGTAAATTTAATTAATATCATCAAAACGATAATGTTTTTGCATTTTTAGATGGTGTGAAAATTATTTTAGTGCTAATGTTTCTTTGTAAATCGTCAAGGAAGAACGCGAAAATTTCTTTTAAATTTTAATTCATTAAAATTTCAGAAAACGGGTTCGAGGTACACATTCTCTCTCTCTCCAAAGTATATTTACACACACAGACTCAAATTCTCCTGTATTATTTGTAGAGATAAATTATTTTCTGAGGCATTATTGCTTCACTTTTCCAGTCTCATTAAAAATGATGAAATTTTATTAAAATAAAAGTTTGTTTTTCTGTGAAACTTTTAAAACTTAATTTGGAATATCAAGTTTATTGATAAAACAAATTTTGTTTTGATACCAGACCTATTAACCACCATCATTTTCGATATTTTCGTTTGTATCAATATACCCGTTGTATGGGGCAGATTGATACAAAATACATTTTCAGGAAAAAAAGTGTAATAAATATTTGATTATTTCATTTATGACCAAAACTCGACTGAATTCCTATATTAGATTAACAAATGCATGAATATAGTGTATTAGTTCTAATTATTTTCGTTGGTAAAATCATTTTTAGCTTTCCAAAAAAATGTGTATCAATGCCCCCGTGTTTCCCCTACATTCTATTCTTTAATATCAATCTGAAATTTGGGGAAGGCAACGCTAAGACTTTCCGAATCTCAGAAAACAATCCTTTGATTATCTAAGTATGGAATGTAATGCATTTTTACTGGGAAGGAAATAGACTTTAAACAACTTTTTGTAAGCAGACACAAATTAATTACCCAGTATATGATACCTTCAATAAAAAAGGAAATGTTTAAAGATCTATTGAGGGCCATTTCTGAAATTTGCTGCTCTAATATAAATATTTGTATTCTTAATTACAATATAAAATGTTTCTGAAGATTATTGGAATTATTTAGGAAATTATGTTCTGGATGCTCCATATTCAGTAAGCCGATTATGTAACTTTTATTCAATGAGAATTTAGGACGAAAGAATATTAAGTTCAAAACTTTTACGTAGATCAAAAGGAAAATTTTAATTGGCTGTAAGAGGCAAACAAAATGTTAGTGGAGATTTTTTAATTTTTTTATAAACAACTATTCAAGAGGAGTGATGTAAAGATTACCTTAAGTCAAAAACATGTTATATTTTTAGAATTGTTTTAATCTTCAACCACATCCTGGAAATCATTAATGAGCATTAAATGTAGTTTTCAAAATTATTTATTGCAAAATGCTTTGAAATTGCTAAAAATAGATATTTTTAATTATGTTGTTTACAAAATTCCTCCGATATTCCAAAGACGCGAGAGCTTGTTTACGCACTGGCTATGTTGAAAGAGTATATATTATGACATGCAAAAGTTTCTTAAGAAGCTTTTGTATCTAATCATGATTCTAGTAATTAATCAGAAAACAAACGTTTTATGCTTCACTTACAACATAAAACTAATGTTAACTACGTAGTATGGAAGTACGTTTCTGTATTTTAAGTAAAACTATGATAAATTGTTTATTCCTCGATTTTTTAAATTAGTTAAAATTAATTTAAAGGAGTAAAAATGCTATTTCTGTAAATATGCATAAATTCAAACCGTTAAGAGTTTCCCTGCGTGTTTAAAGTGCATATAGAAAATTTTTGTTCTATCTGTGCCATTAAATGAGTTAGATAAATCTGTTTTCATGTTTAGCTTGACTTGCTTCATATTTGTACGGATGTAATAGTATAATATATTTTTCTCTAACTTCCTGATGTCTGCAGTTTTAAAGTTTTGTGCACTTGTGTAGACTCGATTACATTTCATTATATTAATGTTTTAATAACTTAATTATAAGTCAATCGATTAATTTCATTAAATTTTGTTTTCAAAAAATGGCACTACCTGGTACTGAATTTAATAGAACAAACGATTTCAATAATACATTATATTAATAAGAATGAAGAATAATTAAAATTTTAAAAGTAGAAAATAAATAAAATAAAAAAATCTACTTTTTAGCTATCAGCTGCATTTAAACAATCTTTTCACATGACTTTATTTTAAATAAGCGAAACTTGTATTTTTCTTGGAATTAAAATTATGATATTTTATTCAAGTTTGAAATTCACCTTAAGACGGGGGAATTCCTACTTGCTCCAGCAATAAAACAATTATACATAAAAAATGACATGAGGGAAAAGGCGTTTTTTCAGACGGCCATTTTTAATTAAAACGAATAAAAAATATAACTGAATTTTCAGATGGAGATAATTATGCACTGCATTCAGCTTAAGTACTTTCTCATTTAAGTTTTCTTTGATAATTGAATTTTTTTGAATAATTAAATTTTCTTACGCAATTACGTTTTAATGAAGTCATTATATGCAACAGAGGCAAAACAAAATGTCCGCTCATTGTCACTAAAGTAACGCCCATGAATTAGGAAATGAATATCTTAACCTAGATTTTTTTTTGTATGCACCATACATTTATAACGCAAGGGAAAAAGTGAAACAGTTATTTCTATACTAATCACTTATATAATACTTTAAGCCATTATTATAGTAAAGAGATCTATGGGAAGTTTATTTTATATCATACTTGGTTTAGGTATTTTAACACCCTGTTTTAACAATTGAACACCACAACCACACAACCGTATCTTGAGCTCATGTGGTTCCTGTCCGGCTTGTTATAAATTTAGGTGGACTTTAGTGATTGAAAAAAAATTTCAACGTACAGATAAATTGAAAAAGAAAAAATACAATGTTGATGATTACACATAAAATCTACAACATAAATAAAGGAAAATACACAAATTCTTGGTTACCAGGGTATTGCAAGTATGAAAATGATGATGAATAGCATGAAAGAAAAAGCTTACATCGATGCTCAATTTGTTGAATACTAAAATTAAGATGACAGCCATTGCATTAAGTGCCGAAAGCAAAGAACTGGGAGATAACTATCATTTAAAATACGTAAAAAAAGAAGGATTAAGCATGTTCTATGTATGGTTGAAAGATAATTCAGGAGTACGATCAAAGGCAGTTGGGTGATTATTCTAGTCGGAAAAACTTTTCATTATCTATTATGAATTTAATACACGAGAGCTGTTTTGAGACGGATCAAGTAATTTTGAATAGCTGTTAACGAAGGGGTTACGAGAGCTGGCATGCCCGGAGAAACTTCCAAACCACACCTTCAAGAGAAGACCCTCAACGTCAGATTTAATGAATCACAAGCCGAATACACAATGGATTTCGGATCCAAAGCTGATACCTTACCACTAAGCATGAGACGCGCACGAATTAGCGAACTACAACCTAGAACATTTTTATAACCATGTGCCAGAAGTAGAATGTTTTGCTAAACGGCTGAATACATCTTGAAATATGCATGAGTAACAAATAAGTAAAGGTCTTCAAACGAGCCTCTTAACGGAATGCCTGATGGCTTGGGAAATGTGAGGAAGCACATATTTTATTATGTTCCAAAATGATGTTATTTTTAGTAGAGATTTGGTGGCAACTACAAAAACGAGTAGACAAAATGAAACTCCTTAAAACTAGCAACGCATTCAATACATAGAAAAATTTGTTGAATGTACCAAGAAGATGTACGGAGAGAAGTGTAAACCAGCGTTTATATATCAGTTGTTAAATTTGATATTTTATATTATATTAATATTAAGTTAACCACTTAATTGTCGTTATTGCGTTATACATGCTTCGCATTACCATCGTTTTAATCATGTTAAATGAAGTCTTTCATAGGCGTCATTTATTCAATACAAAAATGGCGTGTAATCCATTTTCTTTTTCTGTTTTCCCTAGGGTTGCCATAATTGCCAAGCATTGATAGGGGACGTTTAAGTGCTAAATTATTAAAACATGAAAAAAGTGAGTAGGTAATGGTTTATTTTAATCCGATAAAAAAAGCCAATAAAGATTAAGCAATCTAATAAAATGAACACGTAGAATAATAATGAAAAAAAGATGTGAGGCTAATCCTTCTTAGCCCAGTCATATTTTAAAATTGATTTTACTTCCTTAATTATATCATTTTCTTCTTTCACATGACTTTAAATCGGGCGCAAATCATTTTAAAATTACAATGACGCAGTGTTTAGGAAGAAAACGCGAAAAATAATGTGGGACTGAGTAGTGAAATACGGTGACATATGGGACGTATGGCAACCCTAGTGTTCCCTAAACTCTTGTGCAAATCACTTACCTAAACAAAATTTTTTATTTAATTAGATAGCGTAGAAAAGAAAACAGTTAGAGGATTAAAATATGGAATTAAACCTCGGAAATTCTTTTCAAAATGAAATTGTTACCTCACCCATTTTCACGAACTGTATTTTCGATTGATTAAATTGATGTCAAAATGAAATATTAAAATTCTTAATGGGAAAGAATTTTCTTTTTCAGTGGAGGTAAGATATGTATAAAATGATACTATATGAATGATACTATATATGATATTGAATGTTCAGATACAATTTTAAAACTAGGAGAATGTGTCCGTCGTGATGTTGTTTAAATATAAGCTGATAGATGGGTGAAATTCGGAAACCACTTTCAGTTTGATGGCTCTAATCTTATTATTTGATCTGAGATTTCACTGAATAATGGTTTCTGATTGCCTCTCTAGTGAGCGAAAAAAAGGGAACGATTTCATAACCTGATTATATGTCTACCGAAATTCAATTTGGTACAGGGCAATCTGAAATTAACTCAAACCACTTGGAATTTTTATTTATTTATTAAATTTTTTGAGGAAGAATCGTGTCATTAATTTGTCTTTCATTGCCCTGAAATGAATGACCAGATGAAAAGAGAAAATGGCATTCGAATCATATGCAACTATTATGCACTAACAGATGATGATAATTAACATAACAAGTTTTCTCAAATTTTTCGTGCACAAATTTTGTCTAATCAATTTACACGAGTGATCTTACACAAACATTGCCGAAATTTCAGACTATGTGCACCATTTCTAATTTGTTTTATATAGTAAAATATATTTTGTACAGCAAATAAAATCTTGTGAATTATAGAAACAATTTTTTCAATACGTTTTAGCAATTTGATTTCAAATCGAAAAGGAATGGATAATTATCAGAATAGGCACAACATGTTTCTTCACTTCTGAAACTGTTAAAAATTAGTTGTAATTATTTTGAAATGTGAGTTTATTCTTGATTTTTCATTGTATAGGAAACTTATTCATACAACAAGTAAATAATTGTTTATTTCTTCCGATCGTCAAAGATAATTGTTCCGTTTCAGAACTACAGCTAGGATATTGTCAACGGGGCTTAAGATTTCTTCCTTATTGTCCAATTAACTAGAACATCATAAACCAAAGAGACTTGAACAGATTAAGAAATTCGTTTTAAATTGAGATTTAATATAACTTGTTACAATTAGAATAGGAAGGTTGAGCAGTAAATTTACAAATATTTCCCCATTTCTATCTTTCAGTCAAAACAATTTTAAAAGATTTTAAGAAATTGGTTTCTTCATTTATTTAATGAGTAGCACGCATTTTCATAAACATCAAAATATTTAAATTACTATATTGGCTAAATGTTGTGTAGCTGTGCAATGATAAAATTTTTGAAATATGATTGCAAATATTTTAATAACTTATTATTTTAAGTCTAAGAACTTTTTCAGTACAGCAAGGTTGAAATGATTGTACTCTTCGAAGTGCATTTTAATAGAACTAAAATAGAATCTTTAACGTGGTCTGACAATGCACTCAAATATATGGAACGCACTTTTTTTCATTATTTTCTTTATTATTATTATTATTTTAATGTTATTTAGTTATTATTCAAGAAATTGTGTATTGGACAGTTTGAAATTATGTATAGGAAAATTTGAAACTGTGATAAGAATTGTGTATAGGTTGATTTAGCCTTTTTCGTGTGATGCAGTGCGTTGCATGTTTAGGTTTTAATTTGTGGTTTCCTGTATATATATTTTTTTCAGTTTTCTTTTTTCTCTTTTTTCCCCTTATGATTGTATTTTAATTTATTTTATTTGGCAATTAATCAAGATTTTGTGTTTAGGAAAGTTTGAAAGTGCGTATAGGAATTTGAAATTGTGAGAAATTGTGCTGGTTATTTTAACCTTTTTTTCCTATGAAGCAGTGCACTTTGTGAAAAAATTTTGTACTCTAATTTGCTGGTGTTCTTCGGAACAGTCAGTGGCTCGATATTTGTATGTCCGTAAGGTCAAATTAGTAGTTATATTTTTATTTTATGGCAGTGGTGAGGGCCTATCAAACCTAACAACTCGGAAATTACCCCCCTCCCTAAGGTCAGACATTAAAAAGTTGTGTATGAAAAAGTGTGTAGACTTTGTTATATTAAAATAATTATTGTCGAGGCATTTAAAATATATTATTTTTCATATTATCACTTCTATACTTGCAACATAATAAATTCCAAAATGAAACCTCTTTTTATTACTATAAGACAATAATGAATAAGAAAGAATTCATTGGGTTTCATTAGAAAATACATCGTTAAGTAAAATTAAATTCGTTACTCATTAATTATTTATTCATTATTTTGCTATTTAGACGAGCCTATTTTTGATGAAAAAACCCCTCAAACTCTTAAGTATCAAAATTTGTTCGTATTAGAAGATATATCACTCCTCTTTTAATTACTCTAATTAAAACAAGTTTAACAACGCTACATACAATTAATTCGACTCCTTTATAATTAATTTTTATTTAATTGCTTAAAGATAAAAATGTGCTAATTGATCATTTGTTGTAGGAATTAGGATATGTGAAAAATATTCTGTTCTCTTTAATTTGCATAATTAAGTGCTCTAATTTCGATTTGAAGGGTTTTTTTTGTTTTACATTTCACTTGAGTTAAATTGGTTTCTTTAAAAAGAATTGCGTTTATTATTTGGCATAAGAGTATCATCTAAACGTATTTCAAATAATGTGGGGAAAACGCTCGCTCCAACGTTCGCGCCTTTTTTTGCCTCGTAGAATGAGGAAAAACCGAAAATGCAATTTCAACGCCTATTTTTTAAACGATTTTATCCGATTTAAACGAAAATTGGAGGCACATCAACAATTGAGGTTTCAAGACTATATATGAAATTTCATTTATCTGAGTAATTTTATTAAGAAGTTATGGCGTTCAAAAGTGTGAATTATACAGACTCTAATTAAAACAAGTTTAACAACGCTACATACAACGGTCAACCCTTTGACGGATTTGACCCAAAATTTCATACGGAACTACATTTTTGATGAAAAAACTGTTAAATAAATTTTATCCATGGAAACAGAATCACAGCGTAAATATTGCAATGTTTCGAAACAATAAAGTCATTGGCTATGTTTGTATTGATCAATATGTAATATTTCATTACTTTTGTAACATTAAAGTGAAGGAACCTACCTTTGCCTTCCAGCTTGCCAAAAGGGATTTTTTGAGTTATAGAGTTTACTTGAAGGCGGAGAGACAGACTTCCCGTAGACGTGATAGAAACCTACAAATTATGTGTAATGATCTCATACCAAATTTCATCCCCGTATCTCTAGTAGTTTTCGAGTTATCGTGTTCACAGACAGACGCACACACACACATAATTCTAAAATTGTGTTTTTCGGACTCAGGGAGGTCTAAAACGTGGAGATTCGTCAAAATTTCGAGTTGGAATTTTTTGACGATTACAATATTTTCTCTTTGTGTACTTCGTATACGAGAAAGTAAAAAAATATAGGAGCAATTTCAAATTAACTGATATAGATGTATTTTCATATATATGATTAAGTATACAATTAACTTGTTTCTCTGAAAAAACACTTAATGTATCTTTAAAAAACCTACGAAAGCAACAAAATTATGAAAAATAAATATATGTTTTAAATACGATATATGATTTTGAATTAAAGTTTTTATTGAGTTTTTGAAAGGTTCTAAAGTAGTGTCTTAATATTTGGATTCTTTAACTGACAGGAGATTGTTGCGATTATTTATGATTGATTTTAGGAATGCATTTTTAGATAAATCAGAAATTTATTTACTATAAAACTACTGTAATTGGATATAGTTATGCAATAAAGAATGAACGTTAGAAAGAAACTACGAAAGAACGAAACAACGTTTTGAGACATGTGTATTTTCGAAAACATTATTGAAAATATATGATGCTGCATTTATCTCAAATTAAGTATTGTATCATAAGTAATTAGTTATGTAAGAAATTGCTGTTGGCTTTATTTTGGGAGACGAATTATACGCTTATAGGAAAGGTTTTCTATAGTAATTCCGAAATCCATAAAACTGTTTTTATTCACTTAAATATGCCCAGTTGTCAATTTATATTGCTGTAACAATTACACACCCACACAAAAAAATCCTTTTAACTTAGTCGATGCTGAACTTCAAGATACATACAGCTTAAATAAGGAGGCATTTTAATTTACCATAACAAATAAATATACAAAACAAAATAAGAAAACAACCAAAATGCGACTTAGTAGATGTTATATTTCAATATACGTATAAATTGAATAAGAGCATCATTACTGCAATCTTGGAAATCCATGTTCAATAAAAAACTATTTACTTAAGTGTTCATATAACAATATTCGTGATTCTTCAGTCCGTCAAAATACATGGTGCAGGAGCATATGTATCAATATGTGCACGTGAGTTGAATTCACATGCCGACGTTGTATTTTATTTATTTATTATTATATTTTTTTCTCCTTTGAGAATGACTCACCAGAATGAATGTTTTATTACCTTGAATTTCATTGCCAAGACTTCACTTAAAAATAAACTTCGAGCCTTTGAAGAATATAATTTGTTAGTAATAAGTTCATTTAGGATAAAATAATTACCATTCACAGAAGGCAAATACTAAATTTAAAAAAGTAGTTTATTGGCCAAAAAGAAAACTAAATGTACTACTACTAATGTCAAAATTTATTGTAATTAAAATCTAATAGAAGAAAAGCTTGCAAGTTTCTTCTCTCTTTGCGAAGCTTTTGGTGAATCATGAGTCTTCATATTCGCTAGATACACACCACCTTCATACAGTCAAAATATTTGCGTTGGATACATTGAGGGAATAGGTCAAAATTTGTATGTTAAGTCTACGGATGAAATTTCTCCTACGTTCAACATCACCATTAAAGGGAGTCAAGCATTTCTAAGTGCGTAGAAATAACTAGCAGTGCAGTTAAGTAGAGTCGAGCATTGCTAAGCGACGTGTATAATATATTGATTAAATCTGCTGCACGAAAACGGTAGAAGCGTGAACAAAATTTCAAAACATCGCCTCCTGACCTTACTCCATACCACCAAGCAACATTGACTTTTACAAGACACTCCTTTTCATTAACATCAAAGGTGAAACAGTTACGCACATTTGCAACACTAAAAGATGATGCTTTTCTTCATTTCAAATCGCAGCTAAACAAACGTGTTTATAGGATATACGCTAATTTTAAAATGAGAGACTCTTTGAAAAAAACCATGCATAAGCTCACATCAAGAATCATAGCAAATTTACCAAGGACTTCGAAATGTCTATTGTAATCTGTGAGGAACATTTGTAATTAATCCAACCAAAAGAAAACAATATTAGAATTTAAAACGAATTCAATAGAAAATTGAGTCAAGGGTGGAAAATAATCCACATTGAAATAGTTCACTAGAGCACCGCTTCACAAAATAAGAAGTTACTTTTCATTGATCCTCCCAAAGGAATCGGAGAAACCTTACTCTTAAAATATTTTCTTCATTTTCTGAGGAGAAACTCTATTTATAGTATACCTACAGCTTGTAATGGAATCACTTCTCTTCTATAGAAATGGGGTCATTCAGCTTACAAATGGTTTGTCCTTCATGTACCGATTCATGTATAATCAACACTGAAAAAACACCCTCTTAAAAGGAGGGAAGGTTTGTGAGATGAGCCAAAATTATGGTTCAGGATGAAGTCCGGATGGTTTTGAACATGACAGTTGATTGTGCTGATAGGTTGCTTCAGAACTTCCATAATAATACAAATTCATTTGGTAGAAAGATTGTTACTCTTATTGTTTTAATTTTCTTGAAAAAACAGGTGCAATTTAAGTGTAAGATTAAGATAGTGTTGAATATAAAGTTTAATTCTAATGAAAATGCTGGCATTGATTAAAGCACATTGTTAAGAAAAGTTTTTAAAGGAATGTAGATGTTGGTGTTGGTTGGCAGGTTAAATAACGTAACAGTTTTCAGTAACATGACACTTTTTGTATTTTTATAGATGGAGTGATGTATGGAATTTTCACAGATTTCGAAAATGATAGAGTTCTGATATGTTGTTTAGTAGTGTGTGCGAGATGACAGTGCAATATTGCAATATTTTCAGAACTTAATTAACAATTAATCGCTCAATTAAGTTGCATTTTCATTCTATTTGAGAGAGTACATCTAGGTAATGAATCAGAAAAAAATGATCCTAAGATTTCATAATATTTATAATAATGGATTGTGAAATACATCAAGATCAAAAAGTAGAAAAGTATTAAAAATGGTTTTGAAAAAGCGCTCTTTTTCGTCTGGGTACATTAAAATAGAAAAAAAAATTGTGAAAAATATGGAGGTCAAAGACAAATAGTAGGCGCTGAAAACAATTTATAAAGAATATAAACCAATATTTAAATCATAAGAAAGAAAATTTCTAATTATTAAATGTTTAAAATTCATTATTAATATAATTAAAGTTCCAATTTACGAGGATGAATCCAAAAAAGTTTTCAAGGGTAATAAAAAATTATTTATTAACATTAGACAGAAAATATAAAAAGGAATTAAAAGGCATACTTGCCGATCACTTTTCACCAAATATATTTAGGCATTTATTTGAACGCAACAACAACTTGTTTAATCCGGCTTGGTAGAAATCACGTCCCTGCCCACTAAGCCACTTCAAGCTGTTGCATCACTGTCTGAAGAGAACCTTGTTCCAGAGAAGTTTTCCTTCAATTTCGAGAAAAACAAATGGCCACTTGGTCATCGTGAATTCAGACGTAAACGCTCTGGCATGTTGAGTGATGGTGTCATCCTCCTGCAGGACAATATTCATACTGAAAGCGAAACTCAAGAATTGCTACAAAAGTTCAAGTGGGAAGTCTGGAGCCGCCCCCTATACAGCCCAGACTTGGCACCCAATCTGGGTTCCAAACACTTATCTGGAACAAGGTTATCTTCAAACAGTGATGTGAAAACAGCTGCTGAGAACTGGCTCAATGGGCAGGGACGTGATTTCTACCAAGCCGGGTTAAACAAGTTGGTGCTTCATTCAGATAAATGCCTAAACAGATTTGGTGATTGTGTGGAAAGGTGATCGGCAAGTATGCCTCTTAATTTCCTTTTGCATTTTCTGTCTATTGTTAATAAATAATTTTTTTATTACTCTTGTAACTTGTTTTGGATCCATCCTCGTATTTCGAGACCATCTATTACAGCCTCGGGTTTTTACGATTTCCTTTGACCTCCAAACTTTTGAAAAAAAATCACTTCATTAACTCGCCGTAATCAGTACTTTAAACTCATGAAGCAATTTATTTAAAAGAACGAAAGTTTACTCTACAATGGGAATTTTACTTTTTAACAAAATATTAACAAATTGCCCTTAAAGAACAAATCAAAACTATGCTTTACAAGGCTATTAAAATTTTGAATATTCAAACATTTCCATCTCTTTATTGGTTAAGATCCTCATATCAGCCAACATAAGGAAAAATATTTCTTGAACATCCATGTATCTACAGTGGTAGAAGTAAATCAATTATATATATAAGAAATTCTGATAGTCATAATACAAAGGAATTTTATGGTGCAACAACGCTGCAATACAATTAAATCGAGCAGCCAACCAACATTTTCTTGGTTCGCTGTGTCAATGCCCATTAAAGTTTATCACTTGAAAGAGCAGCTATTTCTACAACTAATCTCGTTTCTCCTTCCAGACATTAATCTGAAAAGGTTTCTGTCGCGGATCCAACCTAATCTCCGCTCTCATTCGATTAGCTTCGCAAACACTTGCACAAAGGGAACTTGTTTTTCCCCATATTTGTTTTTATTCGTCAAGTAGTAAGTTTGTAATCATTTGTGAATTTAGGGATAGAATTATTTCTCGCTTAATTACTGTTTCACCTTTTTCAAACTAATGCTGGCAGCAACGTCATTACGCTGCTATAAATAAGGCTTTTATTTATACTTGGGAAACCGTGTTGCTGAAATATTAAATTGAAGACCGGAGCGTGCCAATTTTTATTCTGAAAGGCTCTCTATATATGACTTGATGAAAAGGACATGTTATAGAAAATATTAAAATGACGAATTAATATGTTGTCAGATTTGATATAATGAAACATTGAGTTTTTGATCCATGTAGCTCATGCGTTATGCTGTTGTTATTAAGGAGTATAAAATTTTAATTGTTACTTTCACCATTTCAGCAAATACTGTTAAAATTTGGACAGGGTAAATTCTTTATAAACCCTTTTATTTAACTTGATTTGTTTCATATTTGTAAGGATTGAGTTTTGTGATCGATTTTTCATTCTCTTCCCAATGCTTTTGAATTTTGAGAGTTTGTGCACTTGTTTATTCACGATTGTAAAGCACTGTTTTAATGTTTTCAGAAGTTAACTACCAGTTAATTGATTTATTTATTCAAAACATGATTTTATACAAATGATGCTATCTGGTAGTGAATTTCAGAAAAAAATATTTCAAGATTCGATAATGTATTCAATAATGAGTTTTGTATTGAAGGTTAAGAAGTAGAAAATAATTAATAAATTTCTACTTTTAAGTACACTAATAAGTATTTTATTAAAAAAATTTTTAAACTTATTTTTTGACATTTATTCTTAGGTAATTTTAAGCCTTTGGAGTCCCATAAACTGTAGAGTGTTGTCAAAAAACGTATAGAAAATTTGAATAACTCTTTAAAAATTTATATCATGTTTAAACATTCAATCTAGACATACTGATAAAACTTTCAGATGGAATTGTAAACAGCGCGTCAGTTGACATTCGAGCGCATTCCTGTTCCACGGACTTTTCAAAATTTCGAACGATTGTGTATTCTGGATGATCGTACGCTATTTTAATTTATTTAGAACTTAATTACGGATGATTCCATAAATTTAATTAAATTATAATTCCATACCATTAGCGCCCTGTTAGTGAATTTGTAAAAAAGTGATTTCAAGATTACTTATTATTTATAATGACAAATTATAAATTAAAACCAAAAATGCAGAAAATGATTAAAAAATAGAAATTCTACTTTTTGTAAGCTAATTAATGTGCAATACAAATTGTTTTTATTGATTTTAGATTTTTAAGCAAATCATGACAGTAACACCTTCAAGAAATGGAATGCATGGTACCCTACAGTTTTGTTTTTCAGTTAGAAATCTCGCAGCTACTCGTATGTTTAAGTCATCTCGTATGGAACGAGGCATTGTTCACTATCGATCCCATCATTAAGATCTTTGCCTGCGTGGGAATGAAGAAAAAAGTCAAGTAAACAGTCCTGGACAGCTAAACAAACGATTTCTGCAGTCTTCGACTCGGTCTCCGGCTAAGTAGGTCGTGCTGTAATTTACCCACCCTCTCCTTCTTTCGGTCCCCACGCGTCCCAGGAGAATCCGGAACGATTCCACTTTAATATTTAGTGTCCCGGAACATTGTTCTAGAGCATTATGGGGCGTTTTATTTTAGGCTCATGAATTGGATTTATTTTGAAAAGGTACAAGAAATATATACTGTGGTCGTCCGTATGTACAATATATTAACCCTTAAGTACTCACATCAATTTCTTGAATGATTATACAGACTCGGAATCATTTCTACCCCAAATATTACTCCTCATATTATTGGCTGTTGTAACAAAAATGTTGGTATTAATATTTTGACGCTTTGAATATTTGTTCTCACATACAAGTAGTATTTTATATACAAATGCGATTTTTAATAAGAATGATGAAAAGGATTTTTGTCTCTGATTTTCCATACCTGCATTAATTTTTATTATCTACTCCATTAATAAAAAACTTTTTACCTATGAAAGAAATAATTCATTCTGCTTAAAAATATTTGACTTGTTAAAAATACATATTCTATATATATAGTTTACATTTTCTCTCATAGCCATAATGTCAAAGAATCTAAGCTTTTAGCACAATCACGGGGTGAATCTGACCCGAATTTGAGAAAAGTTAAACCCTTGTTTTCCCAGTATTCTTCTTTAAGTCCAAATTTCTAGACCAATCCTGAAGGTGCAAAAATTAACAATTGCAGGTTTTGAGATATTCTAAGACTTTTTAACAAAAGATAAATGCAGGGGGTCACAAAGATCCCATACGTGTGCACACAGGGTTTAAAATTTTAGTATAGGACTCGTGTGTGTAAAGATTTATAATGTTAAAATTATCAACCTTCTACAGATAAGAGAGGACATATATACTTAGTGGAGGTTTAAAACTGTTTATGATTTTTAATTTATTGTTATATTCAAGATTTGTTCTCAATTCATACCTCCTGTAGAAATATGAGAATATTGTACCTTAATATTTTAAAAGCGTGTTTTGTAAACCATTTTTGTTTTA
Source organism: Araneus ventricosus (assembly GCA_013235015.1). Classification (NCBI taxonomy): domain Eukaryota; kingdom Metazoa; phylum Arthropoda; class Arachnida; order Araneae; family Araneidae; genus Araneus; species Araneus ventricosus. Next base: position 16,290 of record BGPR01006482.1, read on the forward strand.
TTATTTTTAATCTCGTATTTATTTCGTTATTATTTATACCGTTATTTCAGGTAAAAGTTATTTTCTACTTTATTGCACCTTAATATTTTAATAGCGTGTTTTGTAAACCCCTTTTTGTTTTATTATTTTTAAAGTAGAAAATAACTTTTACCTAAAATAACGGAAGATCAAAACCAAACCATAAAAGCGTGTGACACTGATATAAGTATACTTTTATATCTTTAATTAGTGAGTTAGTAATGTTTCAACAAGTTTGATTAAAACCCTCTCAGCGCCCAATTATTTTGAACTTTTTGCTGTCAGGTTAGAAAATTTAGCTTTTACGGTAAATGAATCGATCTTTTTTGTATTTAATTATATGTCTGAAATCTTAAGAACACTTTATCCATGATTGTTTAAGAAAATATACATATAAATACGAGCTATCTGGTTTTGAAGTGAACATGAAAAACGGAAAAAGATGTTCGCCGCTCGGAGGGTTAAATTTGGAAGACAGTTTTAATCTGCCGGATGCAGAACATAAATGTTTTGAAAATTTTTAATTTATTATTTTAAAAGCGTAGTTTTAGTGTTTGAAATGTTCAATGCTAAACTTAAGTCATCCGCACTGTCTTACAAGTATTGAAGAATTTTCTCTCTCTAGAAAAATATTTTGATTATTTTCCAACCCCCCATTAAAACAATGATTATTCTACTAACTGAGGGTTAAAACGCAAATCCTATGTAAATAATGTTTAACAATAAATCCATATAATTTTCTTATGCTACATTTCGTTGCTTATTAAACATTTTAACTTAACATTAAACTTAAACATTGTCTTAATTTTAAATTAACTTTAATTTTTTCTATTTTTTCCTAAATTTTGCTCCTTAAATTTTCTTGTATACTAATTAAAATATATTTTTTGTTCTGGTTTAAAGTATAAATTTTTTTTCTTGTTTCCTTTTTAAAATTTGTTCTATTTTTCTTGTTGATTGTTTTCATGCTCGTTGCTTATTAAGGTACACCACATATCTCAATTTTTTGCAATTTCAAAGAAAAAGGAAATACTCAATTATTTTTCAACCAATAACGAATGTTTCTGCATTTTTTCCACCTCAGATAGGAACATACTGTCTCTTGTTCCTATCGGATGTTAAAAGAATTCAGAAATATTCGTTATTGGTTGAAAAAAAATGAGTATTTCCTTCCTCTTTGAAATTGCAAAAAATTGAGGAAATTGATGCTGCTTGTTAATCCTCTAACTGCTTATCCCGCGAATTCCGCATGTAGGGAGTAAGTCTATTTCTGCTGCGCCCTGAGATTTTCTGAAGAAAATGTGTATACTTAGTACTATTACAGCGTTTATCCGTATTTTACTAATAAATCTTTGCATATAAATAACAATTCGCTTGGTTTTACGGTATTTGAACATGCTTACAAACTCTGCATCTAAATAAAGATTTAAAAAAAATCGGCAATCAGAGGGTTAAGCAGCGATTTCTTGAAACTGAAATAAGACTAAATGTGCTTTAAAGTAACAAATTCAGAAATGTTTTATATTAACTGTAATAAGAATAAGAAATGTCTACAAAGGGTAAATTTGAATTGAAAATTGGTGTCAATCTTCATTTTATAAACATATGTGAATACATCGTATGGCGTCTTCAGTATTTGTTTTTATACAAAAATGTATCTTCAAACTATTTATTATTCCTTCCACATCACCATTTCTTGACAAAATGGAAACATTGGAGCTTTCGTGCCAAATTCCAAATTGCATTTAGAAATTCGGTTTCAGCTTTCATTTTTTACACCTTTATTGACATGTTCTGTGTCATGGAATTGAAATCCGTAAGCGGTTTTTCATTCGTTCTGCGATTCATTCATGTGCTAGAGTTTTGCAATTTCCAACACTTATGTGTATCCATAAAAATGCACTGTTTTAATATTTTCAGAGTTTAGTTATTAGTTAATCGAATAATTTAATAAAATTTTGACTCCATACCAGTGGCTCCACCAGGATGAGAATATGAGAAAAAGTTAAATTTCAAAATTCGATAATATATAAAGTAATGATTTGTAAATTAAAAACAAAAAAAAAAAAAAATAGAAAATTATTAAAGTGAAAAATTGTACTTTACAATACACTTTCAAAAATGAATTTTTAAAAACTGCTTTTTCAGAATTTATTCTGGCCGGTGTATCCATAAGAATCCTATCAGTAGATCTTATCAGAGATGTTTAAACTTGTCCATGTGAATAAATTATGCAAAATAAAAAAGGAAATATAAACAATTTTCACACTGAATTTTTAGAATAAAATTTTATAATTCGGTGTGTCATATAATCTTGTGATTTCTTTAATTAGTTTTATAAAACAGCGACAAATAATATGCTGTTCTGCTTTAAAGTGAATTTTTTTCTAATTTGTTGATGGTAAATTTAAGCAAATAATCTTGTAAAATTCCAATTTCTCTTCCGGTTACTATCTTCTTATAAATGTATAAATATTTGTTAGAACTTAAACTCAACTCAACTGTACTAATGTGTATTTTTCTTAGTATTAAAAAGAAACAGAAATACTTACTACTCTTAATTAAAAAATGTTGCAATACGTAATTGAATCTTATAAAGATTTTTTGAGGTAACTGTTATGATGCAATTTGTTTTCAAATCTCCTTTATTAAGATCCCCACCCTAATTAATAACGATAAAACTAGAACAGACTTATTTGTCTCAGAATACAAGGGAAAGGAAATGATGGAACATCAAATGCAGCTGGTTTACCTCAAAGAAACTAGGGTAATTAAATTCGGTTAATAAGGCCTTTACTATCAGTATTGAGTAAAAAATTACCCTTGTCTTAAAAAATGTGCGTAATACAGATTTACGAAAAGGTATTAAAAGAAAATCAAATTAAATACTTTTATTAACATTTTGTGACAAAAGCATTTATAGAGATTGGAATAATACATAGTATCAATATTCCATCAATGTGAATTTCCACTGTAACTAGTGAATAAAAAATGCCTGTCTTTAAAACTAAATTTTATTTCAGATATAATTTTCATGTTTATCTTTTTTCATTCGATCTTCTTGTTAGAATGTTAAAGATATATTCTTCCAAAATAAATATTAAGTAATTTTTTTTCGTACAGCCAAAATTTTCTTATCATTTTACTTACGAAAAGGAAAATTGTCTACTATAATAAATGGTGATTTTCACTTATTTGGTTTTAACAAAAATTAGCTGGAAATTTGTTTACTGTAGGAAATTCTAATTTTTTAAAAACTTATTTAACTAGCATTGTGCTTTTCTATAAACATTCAATAAACTTTAGAGATATCTCTTGTTTCCACTAGTGTTATCATATTCTTCAAGAATAGCAAGATTAAGAGTTCAATAATTAAGTGTCAAACTTCTTTACTGCTTTTTTTTACCAGCATCAAACCTCGACTGGTGGAACAATACCCTCCAAGAGCTCTTCTTAAATACTCTTGACACATTTATTTTTTGTTTCGAAGTTTGCAATAACTGAGTTTGACATGTGATAAGAATGCAGCTTATGTCTGAGTATTGTTTTTTTATTATTGGATATAAAGTAACCGAATTAGTGTTGTCAACAGCTATGTTGTTTACGTTTTCTCGTAATGAAATTTAATAATGTGTTGTCAAGTTTCGAAAACAATTGGACGATAAGCTTGAGTGTCATATTAAGACAAAACATGATTTGTTTCTTTACGGGTCAGTTTTTCATTTTACGTAACATATGTCATTCAAACTAGACTGCATAAAAACTGATTTTTCCATTAATGTTTCATCAGCCTAAATTTATAAATTTTTGATGACTCATAAGAGGTTAAAAGCAACAAACTAAAACTTGAAACTTGTTATACAAAGTGGTTAGCATTATTGCTTTATTATTATTTCTTTACATGCATTTATTTAAATATTTTATTAGATTCAATGTGAATATATTAAATCATTTTTTTTGCAACCAGAAACGGTTTAATTGATTCAATATATTGTTTTTCCCCATTTTAACCATATATGTGGATGAATTAAGAGGTAGAAATAAGTAATAATAAAAAAATTGAAAAAATGATAATTTGCATGCAACCTAGAATAAGTATTAACTTTGCATTTCAAATCTTAGCAAATTAATTTTATTCCCTATTTACGCCAAATCGCTTTACTGAACTAAGTTTCAGTTAAGCTATATTAACGTCCTCTTTTTGAAACAACACGAGATCTATTTTCGAACGAACCTTGTTATTTTGAGCAGCATTTCAAATAACGAAGTTGACACCTGAGTCCTCTCCCAAGTTCAACCTCTCAGCAAAGGGAGGACATTTGACCATTTACGTCAGATTTAACGTATAACAGGCTCACATAGATGGCGAATCTTTTGTGGGCTTGGAATAGATTTACGAGATGTAACTTTCCAGCTTGCAACTGACGCCTACCACCATATCACCTTGGTCATTTATAAGCTAAAATGAATTTGTTGCCTTTATAAATTAGATTATGTGGGTTGAAAATTCATCCGTATGTAAGTTCTAAATAAAGCAATGCTAACAAATTAATTAATTCAATAAATTGTATTCCATATGCCCAAAATATTATCTGTTCTTTACGTTTTATGTCAATAAAAATTATCTGTGTTTACATAAAGGAATATCATTCTACTTAAATTCACATAAACTCATATTTTCTAAAAGTTAACATTAGCTTTCGATTTCAAATTTTACTTATGTGAAATGAAATTCGGATTTTTCGATAACTCCTCATACAGTTACAAAGTAAATATATATCACATTTTATTCCAAAATTAAGCAGAAGTGTTCATTATAATACAAACCCATGAAAAAACACTGCAAACATCAATATGTAAAACTTCTTTGTGTTATTGTTTAAATATACATTTAAACCGAAATAATCCTTATTCTCAAGTTTAATAAGGGTTGTTTAAAATGTAAGCATACGTGTGTGACAAGAGAAGCAAGAAATGGAAATATATTCTGGAATAGTGTTTGTAATAGCAATGAAAATGTTACTCGAAGCAGTAAAGCAGAGTTATATAACTTCCGCTTTCAGTATTTGCTTAAATGCATTGTAAACAAAAGAAGCTTATAATCCTTAAATTTCGAAAAGATATTTCGTTATGTTGACAAGCGAATTAACATTGAAATAAATCCTTCATCCTTAATAATATAATAAATGCGAAAGTGTGTCTGTCTGTCTGTCTGTCTGTCTGTCTATCTGCCTGTCTGTTTGTTAAGCTTTCACGGCAAAACTACCAATCCGATTTGGATGAAAATTGGCAGAGTTGTAGTTTGAAACCAAAGAAGGGAAATAGGCTAGGTGAAATCACATTAAATTAAATATTTTTGACTACAGACAACAATTAAATAATTAACAAAGCCCATTGACTCAGCGATTCTCGATGGAGATTATTTTATTTTTCAATCAACTCTCACGTGATCCTTCAGGAATGCGAAAACATGTGGAATAAATTATATTTAAAATCAACTATCACGTGATCCTTTTTTCCGCTGTCATTTATTTCTGTGACATTTGTCCTTCAATTTTTATTCATTTTTTTTAAGTTTTACGTGCAGACGAATTTGAAGTAACGCAAATTTATACCTACTTCGCTGCTAGGAAACGGTTAGACTTTGAACTAATTTATCTTTATTTCTGAAAATTTTGCTTATGTTTATAAATATCTATAAAACAAGGCAGAAATTACATGTGTCTGTCTGTCTGTCTGTCGGTCACAAGAACTCCTCCTAAACAGTGAACGGTAGCGACATGAAATTTACACACAAGGTGCTATTTTCAACTTTCAGAGTTAATTAGTTCTTAAGATATTTAATTAAATAACGAACATTAGCCGCTTTTAAGCCTAATGCTTAGACGTTTTTTGCCAATAGCTTCTGAAATATTTATTAGACAACAATTATTTTTATGCCATTTTAAAGACCAGAAAATGATCTTTTTAATGCTATTAATTCCATTGCGGTGAAATGTTTTCTCTGATTGTTATTAAGGTTAAAAAATATTTTTGTAACGTAATTTCTAACAAGGCTTTTTATTCTTATAGAAATAAATGCAAGTCAAATTATTGTTTCGCTCGCGGGCCTTTGCCAGTGTTAAAGTTAATATAAGAAAATATTGCTTTCTTTGACCATTATCAACAAAGCAGACTTTACACTTCCGGTTTCCTGTTGTCGTAGCATTTACAGCTTTTAATACGGTTACACAGTGATCCAATGACGTTAATGAATTATTCTCTCTATGTTTTGCTTAACTTTCACAGTGAGGTATTACAGAATATCCATCTGTAGATACGGTAATGGGCATTAACAAGGAACATCATATACTGTAGAGCTCTTCAACATCTTAGAATTGTCAGGGCACCTTCCGAAAAGCCGAGATTGAATGCCGGTGTGCCAGTACTACTAATACGTAACCTCTATATACCGACACTGCGCAATGGCACACGGTCACAAATTACACACCTAGGTCCAAACGTCATGAAAGCTACTGTTATGACTGATATAGGGAGAAGAGAGAGTATTTTAATTCCACGCCTTCCGATAATACCGAAGGATTTATCATCTCAGTTCAGAAGGCAACAAATCCCTTTAAAAATATCATTTGCCGGGCTCAGGGCCAGATACTGAAAGTGGCAGGCGTACATTTGGAAAAACCATATTTTTCGCATGGGCAACTTTATGTGGCTTTTTCACGTGTGTCCAGCCCACACAACCTCTACATCCGTGCAAATAACGTGGTATACAAAAGTATATTAAAATAGATAAACAATTTACATAACTATATGAGCATACATGTACAGTACACTCCTGTCAGCCGTCCAATTAAGTATTATCACAGTCAGAACTTTTACTTTCCCCTTTCAAAATGCAACAAAACATTTACATTCGTGAATTAAAAAAAGAATAATTCAAATTTTACGCGCACGAAATTACGGGTAACCGCTAGTAAAAAAATAAGAACTAGACGGTAATTAATTTTATAAAATATTTTTGTGCAATTAGTTATTTCTGAAATAAAAAATAAATTCTCCATTTCTTTAAAATTGAAATCATTTACAAATATTAGTTTCTAATTCAGAAAATTTAAACTTAAAAGATAATACAAAGGAATTGTGAAAAGTATACGTTGAGATATAAAATTCTTAATTCTTGTGTTCTGTCTAGTGTTGTGAAAATTTATTCAGCGGAAAAACTACAGTTTGGATATCCCATTCATTCAGTTTATTTTCAACGAATAGAGCAGTGAACAAAAATGTAAATAAATGAATTGCATTATAATTAAGAATTCAGTTTATTAAATTAAATTGTATATATTCTCGATCCTTCTGTTTTTCAAATTTTGAGCAAATAAAATATATTTGGAATTCGGTATTTTCCAAGTGGTGCATAGATTTAGAAAGTAATGAGTAACTCAGTATTGTAATGACTTTCAGAAAGAAAGCAAAGTTCTGAAAATGAACGACTGTGTGATAGAACATAAAACATGTGAATACCCTATGTATAAATGAAGAGCCCATTCTAAGAACCACCTATATTTAACATTCATAAATACTAGGATATGCTCTAGACACCTCTCTTGAATAACTCATTTTAATGTGCATAGAGTTGCATCAAAATTTACTTTGGGATTCCCGTGATTTGTTTAAAATTAAGGAAAAGAACAGAAGGAAACTTTTAATTGTAAGAAAAAAATTTCACTCGTTAGTGGTCCGGATACATTTTCTAAAACACAAAGACCTTTAATTTCTTTTAAATGCATAAGCTGGAAAAACATATGCTTTTAAGTCTCAATGGGTATTCATTCTATTTTTGCAAAGGCATCTTTCTTTAAACTAAAACAATGTTTATATTTCCAAAATCAAATTTTCTAAAGCACCGAATAAATATTAATTATCCTGATGACTTGTTTACAAATCATTATTAATTTCCATCGTAACTGTTTACAAAGACGTTGATTCACCTGTCGGTCAAAGAATATATAATGAAAATTAAACATATAATATGTTTTATAAATGTGTAATAAACTATAAAAATATATTATGAACTTGAGTAAACTAAAAATATAATAAATATTTAATCGCTTCTTTTCTCTATACGATAAAGGTTAACATAAAACATGCCATATTGTGGTTTATTTAAAGTTGGGAGAAAACACTCCTGTTCATTCTAGAAGCAAAATATCCTTTCATGTTTTTATTTCTACTCTAATTGGACTAGAACATTCTCTTACTGCCTATCTTTTTAACGAGCATAGATTACACGGACCAGACAGCGTCTAGCGAACTTCCTTACCAACTTTTCTTTTTGCACTAGAGAGCTTGATATTGTACCTCAGATTCCTAAATGTCTAAAGCTTTCTTCTGTCTTAGTAATTAATCCTTGTAATCTAGAAATGTGTAATTTATTAATAGTTTATCCTAAGCTGTAGAAACAACACTATACATCAAAACGTATAATTATTTCGCATAGTAGTTAAAGACTTTTTAATATGATAATATTTACTGGCTAGTTGCTATAGAATTAGTTATGTACAGAATGCAACGACTGATCAATCAATCAAGACGAAGACAAAAGAGACGAATCAAGCCAAAAACATTATCCCTACGGTCTTTTGGACTGTAGGTTCGGATATCTTTCTTTTTTTCGTGAAAGGAAGGTATACAAATGCAGTTTCTTTTTCTTTAGTTTGAAATTATTTTTCAGGATTATAGCCACAGAAATTTTCCCATGGACAACAACTACTGTAAATAATGTCGCAAACGGCGCCAGTAACTTTTGTTTTTATTAATTTTTCTATCCTTGTGTTTTCGTAGCTTTCGGCAATGGTCTTTAAATTTTAAAATCGTTTTGTGAAACACATGCCATTTTTTTCCACAAACTAGCGTAACAGAAATTTCCAGAATAGCATTCTTTAAACATCAGCGGACGGTCTCTCTGCTCATCTTTTGCCAGATCACGCTCTGAAGCGTCTTCGGCACTTCAAACTTTGCAAAAAAGGAATAAAAAAAGCTGCAAAGTGGAGACGGATGAAGCTTCTTTAGAACTATTTTAAGCTGAGTCCTCTAAAGAATGTCATCGGAACTCTCTGAACGTCTATAGAATAATCAATAAGCAGCTCTTGTCACTTTGAGTATAAGAATTGGTCTTTGGTCTACGTTTTCTTCTTTGAAGAGACGTGATCATCTATTATGTATCAGGATTTCCATTCCTCCAGCGCGACCCACATCCACTGAAGCCGTCGTTGGAGAGAATTTTATTGATAATGTCCGGAATATTTTCCGAGATATTTCCGTGATCTTGGATTCCTGTTTTTATGGGATGGAATTTTCTTTCAGACGGAATATAAAACCTTAGAAAAGCAAATAGCCGGCTGATGTCATGGTTGATCGACCGATTGATCATAAATCTACTCGAAACAGTTTAGGACTAGAATGTTTTTATGGTTTATATATATATAACTTGTTCCTTAAATTTTCGATGCATTAAATTTTATTCTAAGAAGAAAGATTTTGGAGGCATGCAATAGTATATTCTCTGTTATATAATTTAATTTCAGTAACAAGAGAGAGTAATATCTTGATCCCAAACAGAAATAACATAGATTTTCTTCAAAAGAAGATAATGTGTTCATTCATCCGGTGTTACAGACGTAACTGCACGTGTCATTTAACTTTTAACTACGTGTTCTTACTCTTTGGTCCTATTTCCTTTATCCTCTGCCAGTACGTCCAGTGACCTCCATAGTTGAGGCTGCATTTTTTTACGTGTGTCATGTGCGCAATTGACTACATTCATTGGGTTACTAGAAAAAGCTTATGTAACTTAGAAAATTCGTGCTTTGGGACTGCGGATTTAATGCATGTTACTCGCGAATAATTCTGAAGTGCAATCTAATCTGTACAGCATCTTGGAGATATAGTAACATGCAATCATTCTAATATTTAAGATACAAATAAATTAAAAGGCTATTGTTATTTTATACAATCCCGTGTCTCCAGAATAGTATGATTCGTTCAACCTTTTGGCAGTCATTTCAGATTTTCGCAGCATGCGCCTAACGATAATGAGAGCTGAGATTTCAATAAATGTCCTGCAAATCAATTGTTTCTTTTTCGATTCTAGGAAGACCGATTTTAGAAATCCCAGTGTCTTTTAAATTATGGCTGAAAACTGTTTCCTCAATACATATAGAAAATTTTAGACAGGAGAGATGGATAAATGGCCCCTTACAAATTTAGATTCCATACTTATTTCGTTTCTATATGACTTTACAAGACCACATTAACTAGCAAAATTGTCGCTGTTAGTATGCTAAACGCTATTTATATACATTTCATTTAAATCTTCATAAAAGAATTTTTGGACTTTCATACAGAAATTTCTTCGTCAAAGAACATAATTATGCCTTTTGTAAGAGAAAAATCCCTGGATCATTCAGCTTAAAATTTGAGACAATATGATGTTGGAAGCAATTAAGCAAGCAAAATTGAACAATTGTGAAAAACATTTATAAAAAAATGGTGCGATTTCGATAAAGTTGGAATAATTTGAAGATATTTATAATTACCTTATTTGAATTCCGCTATGTTTAAAGACGAAGTAGGAATCAATGGTTTGACTTATCTTTTAAACTACCGTTAAATATATTAAACTCTCTACATGGCTATAAATTCAATGTATGCAATAATTACGCAAAAGGTAAATGATTAAGAAAATGGCCAGAACTGCAAATTATTTAATTTTTGCTAAAGAATTTCAACTACAAAATTAACTTTACTGAAAATTCCCTGTAAGCACTTTTTGTTTCCCATCTGCCATTCTGAAAAGCAAAATAAATAATGATATTCATAAACAGAACGCAACAATGCTCAAAATTCATTGTTAATTCATTTAATACATACATTTTATAATAATTATTTTACTGTTTCATGACTGAATATCTTGCCTAACTTAATGAGAATAGCTTACAATCGAGTAATTGAACTTCTAAATTGGAAATATAAAATTACAATCCGAAAACAAAACCATACAATAATATTTTGTAATTACCAAATCTGAATTCTTTTGCTTTTGATTACATATGTTAAGATGTTGGGAAAATTCCAGTTCCTGACGCAATCGGAAATTGGCTAATTTCAACCGGATCCTTACAGATTAAGGAAGAAAGATTCTGCAGTCTCATCCGCTAATAGCAGGAACTATTGGAACAAAACAACCTTTTTGAACATCCTCTTCGATGAGCCTTAGAAGAGAATATTTAATTCCTTTTTTATCATAGCATTCTTAATTTATATTTATTAAAAACTTCACTAAACTAATAAAACTCCATTTCAGCTGATATTAACTTGCAGAAAATGATAACATAATACATAAGAAAATCTACAATCATCTGATACACTTGTTAAGAACTAATTAAGAAATCAGGTAAACCATTAAATCAAGAATTCGAAAAAAACAAGTTGCAACTTATAATTTATTAATCTGACTTTAAGTGCACACTTAATTGATGTGTGATATTCATTACTATATTGAGAACAAACATAATTTAAAAAAAATTATCACAAGGTAATATTCACGATTGAGTGGTCGTAATTGACTGCAATTTATTTCTGGAAGTTATCATATATCAGTCAACACCAAAAATCGTCAATAATATTAATGAATGTCTTCCAATTTCATGTTTCTTATTTGTAAAGTATATCCGTATATAATTGTGAAAATTTGTTAAGCAGAGACAAAAAGTCAGAATTTTCAGGTTGCTTTTTTTGAAAGACCCCTTCCTATATACTCTTCTCCTTTTACTATCACTACTCTGTGCATCAAGATTCCAAATTATACCAATTACCAATAAAAGAATTTTTCCGCTTTTTCCCCATTAGGCAAATATTCCGATGTTCAGCTGGCATGATGACGTTATCATTTTTTTAAATTTGTTGATCATGCATTTGTGTGGTCTTATATGCAATCTACGGAAAAATCATCATATTTTTGCAATGTGCCATGATAAAATAGTTATCATTGACTTGATTTATCGAAATTTCCATAGTTAATTAAAGAAAGATTCAGATTTTAATTACCCTATCACTAAAATGGAGATTTCTTTCCGAAATATGTTTCGTGAATGAAATTTTTCGTGCAATATTATATTATATTTATTTATTAAATGACTGTTGCATTCTTTTCTTATCTATATTTAAGTGAAACATAGCCTGAATAATATTAAAGGCAAAAAGCACATAATAGGTGCAGGCGCGAGGGTATGAGACGGTGTTTTATGATTATAAAGTGGATTATAAAGCTTCACTTTTACTATGAAATAACTCAAAATAAAACGGTAACTGATTCAAATGCAGCATTAAGATTAATAAATATAAAATCTTCAGTATTTGTTTTGATAAATCATGCATTTCAATTAAAAAGTTTTGACTCTCGGCATAAAGGAAATTACCGAATATTTTGTTGCAAAATGAATGAATACATTATGTGAATGTCTCAAACAAGAACTTTCCATTTCTAATATATCAGGTAGTTTTTAATCTCCCTTTTCTATTTTATTGATTCATTTGATTTTTAAACTTCAATTTTAACTTCAATCCTCAAGATTTCAAATTCTAAAAAGAAATTAATTTTAGTTCAATTAAAAATGAGACATAATGATACAAATATGTGTTATTGCATGGAAAGGAAAAGTACCAAGTTTAACTATTCATAAATGACTCTTCCGTCAGAAACTTTTCCCCATTTAAAAGTAATAGTTAAGAGAAACTGGAGCGGAATTTCTGAAGATGAAGACGATACCTCACATTTATCTCCTTGACAATGAAATTCCGAAAGCTTTCAGTATGGGACGTATCTTAGCAACGGTTGGAGCTCCCAATTTACTACGGGAACGATGAACTTACCGCTAGGTTCTTAGATTGCAATTAAAGAGTCTCAATTTCTAAGTACCAGAACAGCCGTCGGTTAACAAAATTTCAAGCAAAATCTAGAACTTCGGATAGACACTCTCACTATTTCAGAATCAATTTTGAAAATCGTTTTAGAACGTTTTGTAAATAAGAAAAGATATAAAAAAAGAAAATTTTCAATTTCAAGTATGCACTCATTTAATACTTTTTTATCTGGTGTTATAATGTGCACCTAGAAATCAGGCATCTTTTAACAGCTACTTATTCCTCTACAGTGTAATTAATACTCTATATGTTTTTTTTTCTTGTCCAAAATTAGCAAACCGATTTTTAAAAATTCACAAAATCCATTATTTATTTATTTCAAAATGTATAAAAATAGACAAAACTATGAGAATCAGTGTTTTATTGAATAGTAATCATAATAGTCAAATATAGGAATGGTTCATTATATCTTTGACACCAGGTTTAAATCTGAAAATATTGCTGAGGATATGTATCGCTTTTTTCTCAAACTGTCCTTTGCCATATGAAGCATGAAGTATTTTTAAATTCGCGAATTTCCATTGCTTCGCTTATCCCTACATCTCCCATTGTTTAAACAAGTAGCATTTCAAAACTTTTTCATACTATAAATATACGTTTTCGAGAAATGAGAAGAAAAAAAATCAAATATGGCTACTTAATTTGCCATTTTCAACTATGAAACATGGGGACACGCGCAGTTTTATTTTTGAAATCACACATTGCTCCACATATACTTGCAAAAAGATTCATAGAAACTGTTTAAACCAGATTTACCCAATTTGACTTTTTTTGGAAGAATTTTGGACTTAATTGTAGAAGAAAATCGCAAATCGAGCAACCAAAGTTGGGCGAAGGGAGTTTATTTTATAGTTAATTTTCATATATATATATATATATATATATATATATATATATATATATATATATATATATATATATTATCGATTTAACCGGCTATTAGCACATCCAAAGCTGTGCAGCCAATTTAAATGTTGAAAACTTTTTTCTGGTTTGTCTTTTTCAATTGTTTTTGAATATAACAGAGTTAATATAAATGTTCTAATTCTCCATATGCTCTTAGTATATATTTAGCATTTTTATTTATTGGGATTATATGATTTAGTATTTTTATTTCTTAGAATATATCTTATTGTCTGTATAATTAAAAAAATTTAAACTATTGCATTGCATTATAGATATTTCTGATAATTTTCATTTTGGATATTAAGATATGATTTTTTATATATGTTTGATATTAATATATATATATTCATTTAAACACAACAAATAGCAAATTGCACAAAACATGCATTATATTTACAATATACTTAAACATTAAGATAAAATTAAAATAAAATTACCCCATCCATAATCATACATTCGAAGTACAAAAGAAAGTTTGGCTAAAAACTGTTAATACTTGAAAAAGTCAACCTTATGAGGAATTCCAACAATCAAATGCCAATCAGCCCGGGGACTGATTTGTTGCATTACATCTAGATTTCGTGGCGCCAACCCTCTGAGAAGCCAATTGTTGGAAAAATAAAAAAGGGGAACAAATCTCAAAATAATCTCAAGATATATATATATATATATATATATATATACGGAACACGGAATGTATGTTCTAAATTCCTGAAAATGCTTTAAAACTATTTAATGAATGTTCATGAAAACAAAGGAAAAAAATGAGTTTCATGATCGCAAAAATAATAAAACCAAAATCAAGGAATCAAAAAAGTATTGAACTTGTGAATGCATTTTATTGTTGCAAACAAGAAGTCATAATTAATCACAAACAATTGAATAACTGGTGAAACATTATTGAATAAAAATATCAAACCAAAATGCTGATAAATCTTTTAAAGCATTAGTTTTTATCACTCTTTTAATTATTTGAAATAAATTGAAGAAACACTTAGTATTCAAATGTGAAAAGTTTCCCGTCTATTGGTTGATTTTTTGTCATATATTTTGATACAGACAACCGGAAAAAATATTTGAAAAAATTGAAGTGTTAAAAATGTACCGTTTTTTTTCGTTTATAACCTTGACGTCATAATATGAAAGTATGTAAAACTTGATAAACGAGATTATTTTAGCGGTAAGTTTATGTCTTATGTTGCATTCAGACTTGAAAAAAATCCCATTAATCGAATAAGAAACATAAAACTCCAGCTGCTGTGCTGGAAGATGCTATAAAATATTCCATGTAAAAAAAATGCGAGTCCAAAAAGTCTGAGGAAAAATCGCATTTCGAAAAAAATATCAGCAATGAGATAAATAAAAACTTGATTATTAATTATACAGACAGAGACAAACATTAATCCGATAATGTGATTATGTGATATAAAAGTGCAGTTTTTTCTGATCTATATTCATAAAAAATTACTATTTTTGCTTAGTTGAATACAAGATTAATAAGATTAAATGATTTAACCAACTGAACCAATCATTTTCAATATTAAAGAAAAAAAGTTTGCAAGAGGCTACAGAAAAAGGTGCCTAAAGCAAAGCAAGTAAGTTTTGTTAATTGGAAGCATATTTTTTCCGTATTTAGACAAAGAAATCAATATCGGGACAATTTTTATTTTACTTTTTAGTGAAAAAGAACACCTTTATTTTCTATTGAGTTTTGAAATAGTCATGTTTGCAAGAAAGGAAATGGAGACAAATTCAATAAGAAACAATTTTTCTAAACAGGTGTGAAAATCCATAAATATGTTTTATCAATAATGTGATTAATTATAAGTTTTCAGATTACCTTCTATACACTTTATTACTATTTTTAATTTTATTTCAGACCAAAATCTTTAAAATCATCACTACTGGCTTTTGTATTTGCATTAGGGTATTTCGACATCATTAACATGACAAAAATAAGAATGAATGATAAGCTAAAAGCGCCAACTTTTTTATTTTTATTTTACTCTTCTAACTCGACTTTTTTCATGTTTTTAAAGATGGAATTTTGTAAACCATTTTTGTCTCATTTGCTTATATGTTAGAGTTTTGATATTCAGGAAAAAATATACTATTTTAATATTTTCGCAACTTTATCACCTGTTAATCCCTTAATTTAATTAAATTTTGATTCCATACGAGAGATGACACCTGTTACAAAGTTTGAGAAAATGCTTATTTCTTGATTCCAAAATATTCTTAACTAGCCGCCTACGGCGACCAGCCGGCTCTCCAATCTTATAATACTAGTAATACTATATTTAAGGGATTAATAAGTTTTACTGCACACACTGACGCAAAGTAGCTTCATATCTGTAAAGTATTAAAATTCAAAAAATCCATTTAACAACTTATCATAACTCATATGAGCAACACATCCCAGGAGACTCGCCCTTTAACTTTTTTGCGCTACAGTGCACACAGACTATGTCCATTTTTCCAATGTATACGTTTGTATGAACTTGGTAATCTTACTGTGGATAATACTTGAAAGCTTCGAGTTTCAGGTTACTCTGCCGGAGTAATTCCCTCGTTTGCACAATCCTTACTCGATTTTCCTCAACGCGAGCCCCCCTTTGTTCAGTTGTCTCATTAGTTCCGGACGCAGCCCTTCTGTGGCAGTCTTCTTCGAGACGGTCTCTTCGTACTTCAGGTGTTTCTATAACCCTAGACGCAGACATTCTGAGGCGGCTTTGTTCGACGCAAGCATCACGCTGTTCTGGGGTTTCACACGCCCACATTACTTTTGCTCTTCTGGTTTTCGGATGTACTTGCCGATACTGTATTTTCTTTGGCCGCATATTAAATGCGAATGCTAGCTATTTTAAAAACAACAGTCTATTTCTCTTCTAAGTGCAAACTGGGTTTCACCCTAGCGGGGGAAAGGACAGTTGTGTGGGTCAGACAGTATCGTTCAGGATTTTATGATAGGAAAAGGAGGGGAGGAGACACAGGGAGATAGCGAAATGAATAACAGATAGGATTTTTCTCAATTAACCTTGAGTAACAGCAACAAAAGAATGCAGGGAAGATAGAAATGCACCTTCCTACAAGGAGTGATCTCGCGTACGTCTATTCCCCCCCCCCATTCCCGTCGTGACCCCATCGGAGGAGAAATGCGAGCAGTACATAATGTTTTTAAAATTAGTTAATACTCGTATAAATATTTTACAGCACTTAAACTAATATCATTGGAAAGATAAATTTTCGCATTTTAAGGTGGTGTAAAAATCGTTCCCGCGAGATAAATCTTTCGAAAGTTACTGACAAAAAACTATGCAAAAGCCTCACATTTTCACTTAATTTCTGATTCACTCAGAATTTTTAAAAATTTTTAACTTTAAAAAGTTGACAGTGATTTTTATCTTGTTTTGAAGAGTATGTGTGCCAAATTTCATCAAGATTGGACAAAAACTGTAGATTTGTATAAGGAAAAGCAGACACACACTCTACTTTATATATATATAGATGATGGATTATAAAGAAAAGACTAAAAAGTAGAAAAAAATAAAGTAAGAAGAATTCTAATTAAAGTGTGTTTCTAAAAATTTATTTTATTAAACTTATTTCTTTATATCTGCAGGCTTCTACCTATGGCTGATTGTGGGATGCAGCTTGGGGGGTGTCCTGCTCCTCACCATCATGATAGCCTTGCTCATGTACATCCGGAGGCGCATTCGCCAATCCAAGAAGGGCTCTGACCTCCTAGACTCCAGCTACATACCGGGTTCGGAATTCTGCCCTCAGCAAATGTAAGTGCAATAGTCTATTCGGATAGAACTTTCAAACTGCATTGTGAAATTGACTAACGGGCTATAAATATAAAAATTCACACCGGCATGAACGAATTTCAGTTTATGATGAGCCAACATTTACTAACAGGGCATACTTTGCTTATAAAATTGTTTACCAAATTCTGCAGACTCATGGGATTTATTTTGAAAACGCGAAGGTCTGTAAAATCTCTGATAAAATGGTAATCACTAAAATCATCTAACTGAAAGTAATCTCTGAATTTTATTCCTCTATCTGCTAATGTTTAAACAACGTAATGAAGAGTCTTTTTTTGTTGCAAGTTAGTGTGTTGCTAGTTTGAAAATCGTATCTGAACATAACTGCAAGCGTTTTCCACAGAAGGAACAAACATTTCCTGCTTTTTTTCAAAATATTTTATTACTATAAATTGTATAACATTGATTAAATCAATCGGACGCACAAAATAGTCGATAGAATAACTTGATTTTGAAAAGAATCTGCAGATGGCTTCATTGCATGTTTTAACATATTACTAATAGGAATTTAAATGTGAAATTAACCAATTTTAAATAAAAGCAGGTCTTTTGCTTCCCCCAAACCTTCATTTGGCAGGAAACCCGATACTCAGTTAACTTTAAGAAGTATTTTTCATTTGTTTCCGTCGAATTATTGTAGGTACTATCATTCCTCTGCTTAAAAATACATATTTTCAGATGATAAACAATAAAATTTTCACATTGAACTATTTTTAACATATTCATTCTGTTGACCTTAAGGAGGAATAAAAGGATATTTCTGTTCCCTAGCCTACGACTAAAAGATGAATTTCGAACCTTCACATTTTTTATTAAATTTTCATTCTATTCAGACATTATATTCAAACTGATTTATCTGTAAGAGCAACTGGAAATAATTAACCATCAGAGCATAGTACGCTAAATAAAATCGTCAAATATTGCTATTATATTTGTTCTAACGAAGATATTTTCTGCGTAATAAACGGCAACGAGCAATGAGACTGATCTTTAACCCTTATGGTAAAACATAACTGAAAAGCAGTAGATGATGATGGAAATACGTAGGGAAGTTTAACCATGATAGGTGGGTATTATTCTATTGTAAGTTCTTGCCAAGTTTAGTGACCAAGTGTTTGGCAGAAAAGTTGTTTGAGTTTCAGCTTAATTTCCCAATGGTTTAACATTCTTATCATTGTCCCTTAAACAAATTATTTTTTTAAGTCTAAAATCGCATGCTTAACTTGATGTGTCCTGTGCTCAGCTAGTTTGTGTGGTTATTATTTAGCAACGGATTCAGAAATCCTCCGTGCTTTTGCGCATGCGCCAGGCGGAGTTATTTTCAACAAAATAGGGGGAAGTGAAGAATGGAAGGGTGATGTTTACATTTTACGGAGCGTAATCTAACAAAGAACTACGGAAGTGAACTCATGACTCATTTCCTGACACCCCTTTACTGTGTAAAATCGTCCAAAAGTGGTAGTCTCGGAATCAGTTGCAGAACAGTATGTCTAGAAACTCAAAGAGTTGCATATTATCACCTAATAGTCAAACTTATTGCATATTATCACCTAGATTATATTTTATCCGTAAATTTTATCATTTGCTAATAAACTAAAACGTTTTTCTATTTAATTGATACCAAAGTGAGTCAACAGAATCATTGCATTTAATTTAAACAAAATAAGCAGAACACTCACTGTACCAAAGCATTCACCATTGCCTCTGTTATTGAGTACGTTTCAAAATTTACTTATCATCTTTCATGAGATAATAACAAATTCAGAGACTTACAAGTGAATGCAGGGCAGTTTTTATTCTCATAATGCAACAGTATGCCCTGATAATGCCATAGAAACCATCATTAAGAAATGCAAAACTTTTCTTTGAAAAGACAATTTCAGAGACTTGCATTCATCACTATCTCGAATATGTTCTTCGTCTAAAGAACTTATTCTATCGCTCTCGTATGTTCCTCAACATCATTATACAAATTCAATAACACTCATAATTCATTATCTTTCAAAAGCTCAAAGAATATCATTCCTCCGAAAACTGAAATCATTGTACCGTTAAATTCTTTTCGACTTCTCAGTATTTCTGGAAAATTCGAACCGAAAGATTTTTGCAGCGTTAGGAAACCCTAAAAATGGGAAACAATAATCTCCGCCGTGCAATTTTGAGACCCAGCGGTGCGAAAACACCTCATTTCCAAAACCAAACCGAAAATTCCATCACACTTCCCTCAGGCTCATGCTAAGAAAGAACTTCGGAATCTGGAATGGCCGCTCTCTTCTATTCTTTTTGTTGATTTCGAAATGGGATCCAATATATAGAACACAAGGGATTTAGAAGAGATGTGGAAGATTTAAATCTTCCAATTTTAAGTTCATCCACTCTCGTTAACTCCAAAATAAATCTTACTTTCGGTTAATAATGAATGTTTAAATAAATAACTGACGAGAGCTCATATTGTTTAAGAATATTTTTATTAGTAACATTGCAAACTATGATATAAATATGTTTTCTAAATCTATTCTTATAAAAGGCAATGTTTGTGTGTGTGTGTGCGTGGGATGTTTAGACGAAAAATATTGCATTTGCAGCATTGAGATTTGGCACACAAGTAGTCCTAATGGTGACTCAATGCATCTCGAAACCCGAATTGCAAAATTTAATTAAGAAAATTTTTTATTTAATATTTTGTGATATGTTGGGTGATTTTTAATAATCATTTCTCCATTGCATTTTTTCTAATAATTGTAGGAAGAAAATAGATACACCATAAGAAAGAACAAACAAATTCCGCTCAAATGAAGTTTGTTTTAAACGAATAAGTTGCCGTATAGTATTTCCTCTGATTTTAATAAAATTTTAAAAATGTTTTTGGTAAGATTTACTACAATAGTTTTCATTGTTTCATCGCAATTCAAACCGTTTACATTCGTTCAACAAATATTTAATTGTGTGTTTCTCTTTCATTGTTGAAAGCTGAGTTCATATCCTAAAGCAGTTTGCTTTCATATTTTATTTCACCAAAAGTCTTGCGGAATTTGTAAACCAAGTTATTTTAGATATTGCGTGTATTAATCTATACTTATAAAAGGCAATCTTTGTGTGAGTGTGTGTCTGTGTGTGTGTGTGTACGTGCGATGTTTAAACGAAAAATATTGTCCTTACAGCCTTTAAATTTGACACACAAGTAGTCGTAATGATAACTCAATACACTTCCAAGCCTGAATCTTAAAATTTAATCTAGAAAATATTTTACCTAAAGGTTTGGGTTGTTTGGAGTGATTTTTCGCACATTTTGGGGAGATCCATGAGAAATTATGATCGTAGAAAAACACCATCGATCACCATTATATAGATCAAACAAATATCGTCTTATTGACGTTTATTTTGAACGTCTAACGTAATTTACTGAATTAAAAAATAGTCACCTGGAAGGAGATACAGCAAGAACTCTTTGTTGGGCAAAAAACACAGGATCGTCATGATTTGTTGACAAGAGTCTTTCATCAAAAGCAAAAAGAACTCATGAATCTTATCACAAAGGCAAAGATTTTTGGAGAAATTAAGTTTCAAATGTATACGATAGAATGGCAGAAACGAGGACTTCCCCATGCCCAGATTCTCATTTGGCTCAAAGACTCGTTACACTTTCACAGAGTGAATGTCATTAATAGTGCAGAAATATACACAATAAAACCCAGATCTTCTTTGCATTGTAACAAAGCTGCCGGTGCACGGCCCATGCGGAAGCATAAATCCACGTTCTCCATGTATGAAGGATGGAATTTGCACAAAAGGAATACTGAAGTCTTTTTTTGAAAGAAACACAAACAGGACAGAACGGATAACCACTGTATTGTCGTAGGTCTTCACAAGATGGGTAATTTACTGCAAACATCAGTTTTCGAGGATCAGAAGTGTCTGTGGATAATACTTGGATTGTACTGTACTGCCCTTTGTTAACAAAAATTTTGAGTGCGCATATCACCGTAGAGTATTACAATTGGTAAACTTGGTGTTTACGGTACACATCTGTTTCTCGCCAATTTTTCTTGGCACATTTTCATTGGCCGTCGCCAAATACTTTTTTTGATGTGCAGTGCAATTTTTATTGCTCTCTTGCGCAGGCATCCCATGAAAAGGAGAGACTGAGCACGCAATGCCTTCGGAATTTCATGCGTGTACCGGGAAAATTTTTTAACTTATAAAACATCAGCAGTTTCGCTTTCAGCATAGCAGGAAACTTGTAGCTTCACTTTTTCATTTAATGTTAGGTATCTAGGTTTTTAAAAAAAATCCGAATACTAGAATTTCCTCACGCAATGCCTGTCGCATTTCAAGCGTGTACCGGGCAAATTTTTTAACTTAAGAAACATCAGCGGCTTCTCTTTCAGCACAGCTGAATACTCGTAGCTTCGCTTATTCATTGAGAAACGAAACACACAGAAACATACACAGTACTGAACCGATATTCAATCCGAAGAATTCAAAACGAAGTTTTATTCAAACTCGAATGATTCGACCAATCACATTGAAGAGTTGAACAAAACAGTCCAATCGAAAATACGCAATATAGCTTGATACGCAAAACACTGAAGCAAAAATCAATTTGTGCGCATTCTCGCTTGTCACTCATTAAAAACATTTAGAAGCATCCAAAACAAATGTTCTCTCATCGCCGTTCTTTGCGGCAAAGAGTTGGCGATCCTAAGAGAACCGATGCAAGTGTGTACCGTAAACTCCAGGTTAACCTTGCAATTCTGTGAAGTCTATGAAGTACGTCTGTAAGTATGTCAACAAATGATCCTACATGGCCGTGTTTGAATCCACCAGTGGAGAAAATGACCTAAATGAAATCCACTAGTATCAAATGGGGAGAAACATCATCATCAGCAAAGAAGCAGTATGGAGAATACTCAACTTCCCGATTCACGATTGACAACCCACCGTGATTCATCTAAGCGTCCACCTTGTAAATGGTCAGAGAATTACTTCACGACAGAAAATGCTGCTCAACGGGCCTAAGCACTTCAGGGAACAACGCTCTCATCTTTCTTCAGACTTTGCACCCAGAATGAGTTGGCACGCACCCTACTGTACAATTAAATACCCAAGTACTACACTTGGAACATTGGAAACAAGACATGGCAGCGTCGGAAACAAGGGCAGGGTGTACTAGAACAAGCAGAAATATGATCCGGCGATCTTGGGGGGAGGGTCCATCCAAGCAACTCTGAATGCTTTCCCCTGTGACTTCTGCATGAAGTACGAGGCCCGATGTCATTTACAGATCTGAGAACATTTGAAAGAAGGGTCTGCGAAACTTACAAAGAGGCTTGCCAACTTAGAGGACTTCTGGAGAACGATGAGCAGTTGAACAAAGCACTAGAAGAAGCTGCTGCATCTCGATCGCCTAAGATTTTGCGTTATGCTACAAACATGTCCGATGCCTTCTCCGGAACAATTATGATGAAGCGCAAGGAAAATCTGTCTGAAGATATATTGCATCAAGCACGTATACAACTGCAAAATATGGATTTGTACTACTGTGATATCATCTTCAACAGAGCTCTAATTGACACTGAGGATAAAATTATATTGTTGCGTGGATCAGACCTAAAAGGCTTGGGACTTTCACAGCCCAATCGAAATCGGGATGCAGTCCTACTGAGAGGAGAACTTACAGAAAGAAATAATGGCATATATATATATATATATATATATATATATATATATATATATATATATATATATATATATATATATATATATATATATAGGAAAATGAGCCAAAAATGGTCCTTGGTCAAAAGGAAATGTTTGACAAGATTACAAAAGTAGTTTTTGATAGGTGCTGTGACATATTTTTTGGATGTTCCTGGTGCTACGGGGAAGACCTTTCTTACTAATCTTCTTTCGGCTAAAGTGCGACAAGATTTCCCTGGCCGCCACTTCATCTAGCATTGCCGCAACACTGTTGAGTGGAAGGAGAACAGATCACTCCGTTTTCAGGTTACCCTTAAATGTTGCTAATATGGAGACTCTCACATGTAACATTTCTAGAAAATCAGGAAAGGCAAAGATCCTAAAAGATTGTAAAGTAATTGTCTAGGATGAATGCCCTATGTCCCAGAAAACTGCTTTTGAAACACTAGATGTCAGGATCACACATCAGATGTCACATCAGGCATAACGATAACACAATGGGAGGCATTGCCGTGGTGTTGTCTGCAGACTTTCGACTGACGCTTTCTGTTATTCCCCGTGGAACTAGTGCTGATGAAATGCAAGCCTGTTTAAAATTTTCGTACCAATGGAATGGCATTCAGCGACTTGGAGTAACAAAAAAATACGAGTTCATTTCAACAGTAATCCCTCTTCCCAGAAATTTGCAGATAATGTACCTCAACTAGGAAATGGTGCCATTACCCCGGATAACCAAGCTGGAAGCTTAGCGATGCAAAGCATTGAAAAGGTTGTCAAAACTGAGCAAAAGCAGAAGGAACCAGTGTTTCCAAATGTGGTGCAGCACTTTATTGACTACTCATGGGTGTGACAAAGAACAATTCTTGCCCCAAGGAATGAAGATTCAGCGCCATGAATAAGCAACTTTTACAAGAATTTCCAGGTATTGTTCAAGTTTACAAATCTATTGACACTACATATGATATTAACGAAGCTATTAACTACCCAACCGAGTTTCTGAACACATTGGAGCCACATGGAGCACCTTCACATAAATTAGAGCTACATATTGGGGCATCATTAATTCTTATCGGGAATCTTCATCCACCTTCACTTTGCACTGGAACAAGACTCTGTATTAAGAAACTGATGCCGGATATTATTGAAGACATAATTATGACTGAACCTACCACAGATGAAAACGTTTTCATTCCTAGAATACCGATCATCCCTTCGGATTTCCCATTCCAGTTTAAACGTTTTTAGTTTAACAATGCACGAGGACAATCCTTAAAAGCTGTAAGTCTCGATCTTCTTATGCCCTGCTTCTCTCACGGTAACTGTATGTGGGTTGTTCAAGAGTTGGAAAAGCTGACAATCTGTACATTCTCGTTCCAAATGGAAGAACAGCGAATATTGTACATCCCGAAGCTCTGTAAAGAAACATTTAAAGCAAGAAAAGATAATATATGTGCTGTGAAGTCTTAAAAAACATTTTTCTCTTTCAATGTCTTCAGGGTCCATTAGGAGGGAGGAATGAGGCGACATGCCTTCATTCTTAAAATTAATTTTTACTCCTTCAGGTTCTGAGAACAGATGTAATAAACATCAGGTCACGAGCAACGCCGAGCGGGTGTTACTAGTATTTAAATAAATGGAATTTTTATTAGCAAATTAATGATGCTGATTACATTTATCATTAGGGTAATATTTTGATTACTTATCGTGTCCTTGTAAGAAAAACAGTTTTTTAATTTTCATTCATTTTGCAAATCTTTGTTTTTTTTAAAATTGACCATTTAAATATCTATGTTGATGAAGCGTGAACTGAAAAGATCACGAATTTATTGAAAAACCTTGTTTTATCTTTTTAAAGCAGTTTATTAAAATTTATAAATATACTGCCCTCAAAATCTTATTGCATGAAATTACTTTATTAACAGTTGATTTCTCTTACAAATAAAGGGATCCTTTAAGATATTTTGTTTTTCGTTCTTCGGTAAAAAGAAAAAAATACCAGAGTGCTATTCTAGTATTATTTAAATATAAATTAAGTCATACATTCTTTAATCGCATTTTCGCATTACCTGAAACTTGAATCTCCAGTAAAACTTTTAAATTCTATGCTTTGAAAATGTCAAATAAAAAAAAATGCATACATAGTTAAAATCATATTTATTTCATTTCTGAATTACAAGTCTTGATTTTTGAATTTTAATAATAAGATTCTGGGGCATCAAATTTAACCCAAAAAAATGAAAAGTTATATAGGTTTTCTTCTCACTATAAATATTATTCAATAGAAGATGGAAATATTTTTAAGTAAATTTGGGCTTTAAAAAGCAGTGACTATTACTGACTGCTTGGAATTTGAACACATATAACTGAGAGTAGATAGATAAAGGCAGCGTTGATAATGACAGAGCTAAAATATTTTTTGAACTTTTAATTTATCTTATGATTTTTAATTATAGTTCACATTTTTGTTTCCTTCATAAATTTTTAAATTTTATGCTTTGAAAATGTCATTTATAAATAAAAAAATGAATTTCTTTTATTTATAAACTTGCTTAAAAATTATTAGTAATAAATTAAGTTTGTTCGGGATTTTAGAAATCGATTAGAGATACATTGAATTCTTAAGAATTTTCGTTTAAAAGACAAAATTCCAAAAACTCAAGAATTATTCAATAATATTCATTTCAAACTTTGGCTTTGGGATGGAATTATACAAATATTTCTTATCCTTTATAAGTGAAATTTGAATAGTAAGGTTTGGAAGAATTCGCTTTTTTTCATGTAAATAGCATAATATCAAAACGATATACCTATTAATGAATCGATAGTTACCTTCACAAGTTTTTTTTATTTCGAGTTTTTCTCCTCGTTTTTATTTTTTTTATTCATTTATTTACTAACCTCCTTCAGAGACCAGCTTGGTCGGTGGAAATATAATTGCAATTCAATCTCTTATACATAATTTGATAATCATGATTCCCCTAACCAAATAATTTTAAATTGTGATATACATTTAACCCATGCTCAATTAGTGTTCTTGAACCTGTTTTGTTCATTGTCTACATGAACCTCCCTAATGAAATCAAGTAGCTGTCCGCGCCATGTAACATTTAAATACAAATGTGGCTTAAACTTCAGTATCTCATTCCTCATGCAAAATACGCATTTGATTTCAATTTTAAATTGAGGTAGCCATTTTACGACCAGTAGAATGTTACCTTAATTAAAATATACTGATAAAAAAACATCGTACAATGTAATGGATGTATTTCCTAATATACTAACTATCACACAAAAGACTTTTTATGCAGATTTCAGAGTAAAATTGATAAAATAAAAAAGAAAATAAATTCTTTAGGTTTCAACAATGGAAGAGCAACACGCAATTAAATAATTGTTTAAACAATGAAAAAGGTTTGAATTTCATTGCAACACTGAAAAATGTTAGTGTAAATTATGCCTAAAAATATATTTAAAACTTTCTTAAAATTAGAAAAAAAATTGTACAGCAATTTAATTAATATCATTGAAAAATAATTAATATATGTGAAATTTTGTTTGTATTTTCAGATGTTGTAAAAATGATTTTGTGCTGTAATATCTTCGGAAGTTATTAAGGGAAAACGTCAACATTTTGTTTAATTTTTAATTATTTAAAATTTCAAAAATAAGGGCTCCGAGGTGCACATCCCCACTCTCCAAAGTATGTTTTTCTAAATTTCGTAGCTTTATGTCCGGTTGGCCTGGAGAGCGCCAACACACACACGCACACACACATACACGTTGTTCGTAGTAGAAATAACATTATTCTCATGAGAAGATTTGAATTTTTCGTCTTCAGACGAAAAAGGCTTGTATTTTGAAATGATTTTTTTTGTTTCTTTCCTCCATAACTTCTTTTCCACAACTTTGCTGAACTTCACCATCACTATATGAACTTCACTATATAATTAAAACAAAACTCTGGAAAAATTGTTAAAATACGTAATAGAACAATGAACCTTGAAGCATTACCTTTCATGTATTGATGCAATTGTGAGTAAAGAGAAGCAAGTTTTCAATGACAGCTTCATCAGTACTTAAATGTTATTTCTTTTCTATTATTATCATTTTAGGTACGTTTTAAAAATAATCCTATCATCAATTTTAGAATCTTTTTTCTAACATTATGTTCAATTTGCATCCTTTAAAAATATCTTGCAAAAACAATTAAAAATATAATTTCATACAAGTTCAATACACAAGCAGCGTTGTCCCCCATATTCTTAATAATCAACAAAAATGAAAAAAGGACATTGACATTATCTATTTCTAATATGATATAATAATAGTTCTTAATTTCTCGTAGAATCTTGAGAATTTAAATAGATTTAAAAAAAGTTCACTGAGAAAATGTCCGCTTCAAGTTTTCAAGAAGTTTTTATTGTACCTTAACCAGGAAAGTGTAACCAATGTAGTACTTTCAGTTTAAAGAAATTTGGAAGAAGAAAAATAACGGAAATGAGAAAACATTTTTTAAAATTTTTTTTCTCATCCTCCAAACTTCTGCCGCAAATATTGGACTTCTGGGAGTGATTGCACTAAATTAAAACCGTTTGCAACGCACTTAAAAGCTAAAATGGATCAGGGAATGGCCATAGTTTAATTTATTTGTCTTACTTTAATGGCTTCTCTAACAGCCTCGCGAAGGGATGAAGCATGAAGACTTATAAATTTCGTATTATTAAAATTATAATTAACTGTAGAAACTAGTTCAAATTAGTTTTCTACAATTAAACGAAGAAGTTTGGAACTTCTTATAATTATCTGTAGTTTTTTCCAATTTATATACTTGGAATGCTAAGAATTTATATGAAGATGCCGTTTTTATAAACCGGTAGAGTTTTTATTCATTTTTTATTTTCAACAGGTGAAGTATTTTTTATGGAATTCGGCACTCATTCGGAGAAAAACATTTTTTTATAGAAAATAAGAAGATTAATGTTTGGACCTTTCATTATTTGTAAAAAGCATATTTATATGATTGACAGGAGATAAAACTAACAAGGAATAATTTTTAAAGTAATTAGCATAGGATATCACGCGTCATCACTCTGCTAATTTAATCTGCTCATTTAAAAACTATTGGCATATTTCGTTCTGTAGAGGAGCACATTGCGTAACCCCCTTCTCCCCTGAACAACACCAACGGTTAAATTCTAAAGTGGCATAGTTATCAAACTAATTGATATTATGTCTGAATTTACGCAGGCAAAATATAAAGTAAATAAGTGTGAAGGAAGGAGTAAGAGCATTGGAATCTGTCACTGTATTTCGAGTTGCTGTTAACATCGAATATGTTTAAAATATTTAAAACATTGAAAATGTAGAACACTACAGAGGAAAACAGTATTAACAATTTTTGTGTCGAAACTTCCTAAATAATTTATTACTAAATCAAATTAAAATAATTAATAAAAGGATTCATCAAATAGATTTTCATTTGATTTTTAGCTTTATTGCTTATTTTATTTTACTTTAATTATTAAATTGTTACCTTATTGCTAATTTTATCTAGATGCAAAAATAATCTTATACTTAGAAACATCCGAGGTCTCCTGCTACTTTAGACTGTGTATTCAAACAATTTCCATCAACATAGAGAATCTTAAATGGAGGTTCCAGAGCTAAACTTAACTAAGTCTACGTTTCACCATGGTAGTGTAGAAATTTTATACTTTCTGTGTAATAGTGATTCAAATCCATAGTTCAATTTGTGCCCACCGTGTGACAAGAACATTTTGAAGTTCATTGTTAAATACAGCTAAATCAACTTTGATGTCTATTTTCTCAGAATTCACGGACTTGATCCACTTTAACTCTCAGCCCTCCAAATGTTGTTGCGAGTCTGAGGTACATTTAATTTTCTTCCAAGTGTTCCTTGTTTTTGCAAAACGCTCTGCATTGTGCGCGTCGCGATCATTTCAGTGAACTCTTAACTAGTTCCTAGTTCAGTGTTTTTTAAGACTTTTTACTTCACCCCAAAAGTGAATTTTTTTGTCATCGAGACACTGGCTTTTTTTTCCAAATCCATAATTTATTTTCCAATTTAAATATTTATTTAGCTTATTGCATCCTTATAATCGATTGTACAGGGTGATTTTTTTAAAACTGACAGTACTCAGAGCCTTCTGTAGCTCGATCTATCAGCTGAAATGCCACCGAATTTGGTAGGGGGACTAATGATCACGTGGGGAGAAAGATTCTTTAATTAAAAAACTCAGTTCCGAAAGTCGCCGGTAGGGGGGAATGTGATGCTGTTGTAGTCTACACAACTGAGAATTAGGCAAATAAATAACAAAGAAGAAATTTCAGTCCAAAACCGCTTTAATACAGCAAATGAACTGCCCCAAAGTATTACTGAGATGAAATTACAGTGCACCATAGTCCTTTATTCAATAAAATTACTTCCTCGGAGAGGGCATGTGATGACCCTTCAATGTGAACACCCTTCTCGTGGCCCGCACATTGTATCCTCTAAACAACATTTTCCATGTCCATTCTCCCCGGATCTAACCTCATGCGACTTTTTCCTGTGGGGTTATTTTGATGTCTAAGGTCTATCTTAGTGGAGTCCCGACGTTGATGATCTTAAAGCGTAACATATTACGGACTGTGCTGAGGATTCTTTGTGACACGTTACTTTCGGCCATCGAGAATGTTGCGTACAGAATGCATTGTGTGGTCACACTGAAAGAGGTCGGGTTCTATGGTGCATTGCAATTTCATTTCTATAACTTTTTGGGGCAGTTCATTGGATGCATTAAAGCGGTTTTGCGCTGAAATTTCTTCTTTGTTTTTCATTTGCCTAATTCTCAGTTGTGTTGACTACAGCAGCGCCACATTTTCTCGTATCGGCGACTTTCGGAACTATTTTTTTTTATTACAGAATCTTTTTCCTCATGTAGTCATTAGTCCCCCTACCAAATTTGGTGGCATTTCAGATGATAGATCGAGCTACAGAAGGCTCTGAGTACTGTCAGTTTTAAAAAATCACCCTGTATTTCTCGAGCCGATTTTTAATTGCCTCAAAATTCTCCTTACGTGGAAGTGGTCATCGTCACAGTAATCAAATTCTTTGTTTTTCCATAATCATGTAAATTCATAAGCTAAATTTTAATCGAATGCTATTACGACAAAGAAGTGCAAGTTTCTTAGAAATAAGCGGAACTCTGTAACTTTCATTCCTTTGAATGATGCCATAGAATCATTTTAGATACATAGATACTCTTCTTGTATGAAAAAGCTGATTCACTTGGATTCGTATCATTATCATCGATAGAGAGGAGAAAAGAGCGTTTCGAATTCCGAAGGAAAGTTGTAGTAATTTTATCACCGCATTAATTGGAATCCGTGTTACGGTTAAGAGAGACTTTTGAATATCAACTCAAAAAACTTATTAAATTGAGTTTTCAACAAGCATTTCTTAAGCACAAGCAAAGTTAAGAGTTGACTGTCAACATGACTAAGCATTGCATTCTTTGTTTATTTTTCTACTTTTTTCTATACGAAGAACACCAAGAGAAAGTATTGTAATCGTCAATAAAATTGACCTTAAGACTTTGTTGAATCTCTATGCTTTTGTACCTCATTGAGTACAATAAAACCATTTTTGGAATAATGCCTGTCTCCTGGGAACACGATAACTCATCAAAGGAACGATATATGAATGATATTTGGTGTTTGTTCTTTGCATTAAAAATGTAGATGTGTATCACATTTTGAACAAAATCCGTTATTGTGAAGTCTGGTTGTCTATCTGCCGTGTGCATGTGAATACGATAATTCGAAAACGCCATTAGCTATATGGGGTATGTATATCAAATTTCTTTAATGGGCTGTCTGTCAGTCTGCCTATTCGTGTGGATACGAATGTGATAACTCAAACAAGCAACATGCTAGGCAAACGCATTTCAGTATCTGATCTGCTCACCGAAGTTGTAGATTTGAATCAAATTTTGCACTAAATACCCTCAATGACTGAATTGGCAGTCTGTTTATCTGGTTGTGTGAGTACAGAAAACAAGAATTCAAAAGCACCCTGGATAAATAAAATTTTTATGCAATTTTTAATCAAAATTGTAAATTAATCAAAGCTGTAATGAATTGTGGCCCAAGTCAGTCGACGGGAGGAATTACTGTTCCAAAATGCATACTTGATCCCTTTAAAAATACGACGAAGCTAAATATAGAACAGGAAATATTGTGTACGTATACGAGCGAATCCAGGGGAGAAAACTTACTCTTGTTTTACCTATTATATCTTTTGGTTTCATAATTAACTCATATTTGATATTTTCTTTCTTATGGAGGATTTCATGATGAACCCATTAATATATTTATTTCATTGATGGTTTGTTTAGACTACTCATACTAAAACATTCATTGATTCTTGTCAATTTGTTCTTGAAAAATCATTGTAAAAAATACAGTGATGTTATTATTAAAGCTCGCCTATTCAGAAGACCTTCTTAGAAGCCTATTCTATGTCACCAAACTGAACAAATTGTCACTGGTATGTAGTGCAAGCGATGCGCTTTGTTAAAACCTGGAAAATTGGTGGGGAAGAAAAAGGAAAAACTGAAAGAAAAAGCGATAAAAAATTATTAACATTTTTGTCAGTTAGTGGCACTGGACCAATATCTGAGGCGATTTTTGCAGATATTTTGTTAAATAATCAAGAAAAATTCATTCCATTGTTACTAAAATTAATAAATAATAATTAACTAATAAGATAATTCAGATAGCTCTAGAAATAAATTATAGTTCAAAGAAATCTTCAGAAAGCTTGACAAAATGTTAATTTTATATTTTGGTATTCACAGAGTGCATCACTTGTATTATATTCTAGTAAAATTTTGTTTCTCTTTGAGAACCGAAAGTTAAAAAAAGCGACTCTAGAGCTTTCTGAATAGGCGAACTTGAATTATAACAACCCTGTATATTATTTTTTGTGATCTCCGAAAAATAACTCGCATGAATTTCGTGTGTTATTGAAAATAACGAATAACTTAAATCTCGAAATGTTCTTGAGAGATCTTCTAAAAGGATTTTCAACAGGATTTTTTTTGTGTGTGAAATGTAACCTTCTTCAGATTTTGAAAACATAACGGATTAATGTTAATGCAAACACCGCAGCTTTACTTTGGAGGTTCGATTGTAAAAATAGCTGCTGAGTATGATTTTATTTTAACTCGGAAACCATTTCGGGAAAAAATTGTTTAGTGTCTGAAAATTTATAGGTTAATAAAAAAAAAACTCGAAATTTTTTTTATTTGGAAAATTTAAAAGCATTTTTGTGTATTTGCTCAAGTGGAATGCTTACTTAGAATGAATGAATCATTTAAGAAAGACGAACAGAAGGCATCAATTCAAATTATTCTTTTTCTATTGCTATTTCTTTTCCTAAACTTTATAGAAAAATATTACTGTTTCACGCTCATAAAAAGCTCTGAAGATTTCCTTTAAGAAACAGCCCTTAAATTCTTCATAACTTCAGTTTTTGGTTGAATAGTGTCGAATGAATACTTTAAGATTTTTTGTAATAAAAGTTTCGGTTGACTTTTTTGTCGTTTTCTTTAGTAACTAGAACAATTTTTAGTCGAAATCAACTTTAAAAAATATTGCAAAAATATATCTAGAAAAAAGTTTTTAAGGCAAACAGAACTTTAAAAAAATTATCTTAAGTCTTCATAACTGACTAGAGTTAGTTCTGCATTATTTTTATTTCATACTAGACGCCTTCGGTGACCAGCTTGTCCGCCGGCAATATGATTTCAATAGAATCTTGCATAATTTTATTTTCATAATTTTATATTAACGACTTAATTTTAAACTTCAATTGTGGTGGATATTTAACACATGTTCTTTTAGTAGCCTTGCATCTAGTCTGTTCATTATGTGCATAAATGTCCCTAATGGAGTCAAATAACTGACTATGTCATGTAATATATAATTGCACGTTGTCGGTGCCATTTTCACTTTCTTATTCCTCTTGCAAAATATGTATTCGATTTCAACATTAAAAGGGCGCAGTACATTTTATGGCCAGCAACATGTTAGCTGGATTAAAACATGCCGAAAAAAGAATGAAAACATAGTAACCATAATCATTCAGCTTACTTGACATATTTCTCAATATACTTAAAATTTCAGAGTTTGGTTTGCAGGTAACAAAAAATTTTGATGAGAAAAAACTAGGATGGTAGATTTTACCTCGACTTTCAACAATGATAGAGAAGCCCACAATTAAATATTTGTTTAAACAATGAAAACGGTTTGAATTGCGTTGCAACATCGGAAGGTATTGCTGTAAATTATGCCAAAAAATATACTTAAAAATTATTAAAATTAGAGAAAAATTGTACGGCAACTTAATTGATATCATTGAAAAGGTAATTTTTGCATTTTGAGATGGTGTGAAAATAGTTTTTGCGCTGTAATATTTTCCAAAGTTATTAAGGATAAATGTCGAAATTTCGCTTAATTTTTAATTAATAAAAATTTTAATAAAACTTTCGAAAAAGGGCTCCGAGGAGCACATTTCCACCCTCCAAAGTATGTTTGTATACCAAATCTCGCAGCTCTAGGTCCAGCTGTCTACCCTGTAGAGGACCAACACACAGAAAACACACACATTCTCCTTTATTATTAGTAGAGATTTTACTAGCAGAACATGTGTTTAAGGTTATTATAATCGAAACAAAGAGATGAATTTCAAAGTAGACGTAATTTTTTTAAAGTGGCCTGCTGGAATTTATCTTCCGAAAATTCTAAATTCATAGAATGAAATATTTCACTGAATGAGTTGCATCTATATTAATGAAACATATTAGGAATAATTTCTGTTTCACTTTTTATGAATCCTACATTACCAACACGTACACAAAAATTTGCAACTTGTAGAAAAATAAAAAGCAGAATAAAATAATAGAAAAGTGAATTCTGAGAGAAAATGCTACATTTATAAAGGAAATCAATATTTCTTTTCTTTTTTCGTTTAGGCATATTAACATACATGGCCAGGTATTGGTAATTTTATTCAAAAATTTATTTAATTCAGCTGCAATATGAATTGTGAAATGCCATATACATAATTTCTTTCCTAGTATCGCATTGCCTTGGTGGCACAGTTTTGGTTTCGAAACCAGAGATCACTGTTCAACAACCGATTTTATTTGATAACTTTTGAAATGTACTAAGTCACTTTTAATAAATCCTCCTATAGCGTACAAAAGCAACGTAAATCTGATTAATCAATCATTTTTTCATACACACTTTTTTAATACAAAATCAGACTTCTACTCAAAATAATGAAATGCATGTAGCCGATAATGAAATCAGTTTAAAGTGGCATCCATCCAATAAATTGGATATCTATGAGTCTTCTTCTTAGATAACTATATTCATAAAATCTAAATCACAAGAAAGAGACAGCAGATAATTAAAAAAGAAAACTTCCTCTTGATGTTGTTAAATTTCGAATTACATCGAAAGGGAGGTTCCATCCATTTGAAAATGCAATGCTGGAATAATTTTTTCCATTTTATGAAATTTCATTTCTTTAAAGAATCTGAATTCAGAGTATGTGAATTTTCTTCCTCATTGTTCGAATATTATTATCTTTGAAATGATGAGTTTTTTTATTGTAAAGCGGGAAAACTAATATGAAAGAAATTTGATTATCCGTATTCCAGCAAACCCATTATTGATTAAAATAATAGTAAAAAATTAAACAGATAATAAAAAAGCTCCAAGATTTAAAATGAATATTCTTTTAGAAATTGTTATAAGTGCATACAAATTCTCTAACCAATATATATTCTGGAGTCATATGCACATTGTATTAAAATGATGAAACTGATTGTAAGTAAGGTATTTCATCATTCACCTCGATTATTCTTCGAAAAATATCCTTCTATAACACTTAAATTTTTTCTAAAAATTCTATAAAACTATTTAACGAAGCAATTTAGTGATTTTTTTAAAGAAAAATATGAAAAAGAAATACGGTCGTTTCAATTTGAAATGTTGGTCTGAATTTTTATAAATTCCGTAATTGAAAATTCCATATGCAAGTGTTATTGATTCAATTAAAGCTATAACCTATGCAAATTTTTCGAGGTGTATTTTATGGATGGCAATTATCTAACTTCTAATTAATTCAGTAAAGTCTTGTATGCTTTTCTTTTATAATTTCAGCTCTTTAATTTTTCATAATTTTAATAAACATACACATTTCTGCTAATTTGAAGGCTTTACTAACCAGCCTGTTGCTGATTTTTTGCAGATTCTTGAAAACGTGTATTATATTTAGGTTTAAAAATTTTGTTATTTTAAAGACATTTTTTATTTATTTATAATGATGTGAAGAATTCTCCCAAGAAAAATATTAATTCTTTTCAAAAATTTCCTGAAAAATACTATCAATAAGAATTTTTTATAAATATTTTTACATGTTATGTAAGATAAAAGATAGAGTAAGTTAACTTAAACTAAAGGTTTTACAAATAATGCCCAATTAGTTACTAGTTTCTTATTTAATAACCGTCTCTCAGTTACATAACATCTAAACTATAATCTCTTTTATTTAAATAAATAAAGAGCAAATACTTTTCGATAAAGCGAAATTTACAGGAATAACCTAAAAAAGAAATGCATATATCGTTGACTTTATTATTCCTACGAAAAACTATATCAGTTCTTAGAAAAAAAGTTCTGTTTGTAATAGTTCTGTAATATGTATATACAGAGAGAGAGGAATTTTAAGTAAATATGGATTCCTTGATAATAATAGCTTCAGGGGAATGAACACACACACACACACACAATATCAATAACATTATTTGAGCTTGAAATATTGTTTTATCAATAACACACTATTAATATATATATATATATATATATATATATATATATATATATATATATATATATATATATATATATATGTGTGTGTGTGTGTTTGTGTATTTTTTTTCGTGAAGCTGTTATTATCAAAAAATCCATATTTACTTAAAATTCCTCTTACAATCGTATTTTTCTCTTTCATATTATTCTATGTTTCTATATTACAGAATTATGGATTTTTTTCCGGTATAAGGGGAACGAATTGAATATTTCGAAGTGCCTTTATTGGATCATTGAATATTTCATTCGGTATACCTTATTTATCATGAAAAGATTTCAATTTTTTTAAATATAAATATTCAAAGAGAATAATAACGGCTATCAATGAACCAGCGACATGCAAAGTGTCAAAAATAAAATTAAATCTAAATGAAAAATATTCTGTGTAAGAATAACTTTCAATAAAATTTCCTCTTTCCTTACGAAGAAGTATAAAAAAGAAATGCTTCCGATCGATTGTCTCTCCGCCAATATGTTATAAATATTATCTTCAAAAAAATTCATACCGATATAAAATAATTTTAGTTTTTTAGCAAATTTTCAAAATTAAAGGAATTGACCTTTGAAAGTCTTCTATTTCCTATTTACTTAGAAAAATGGTTCATTTCAAATTATTTTCTTGTAAAATCCACGCTTCATGAAAAGCTTTACATTGTTTACGAAAGTACTCTATATTTCTCTCAACAACCTTCTTAGTTAAATAATGAGTCGTTTTGTTAGGGTAAATTCAATTGTCCTGGGACAAAAATAAACAGAAATATTAGTACTCAGTAAATTGAATATTTGGAGTGCGTGTGAGGTATTGGTGATTTCTTTTCCTTTGTTGAAGGGATGATTTTAATGACCTTTAAGAAAAGAAGGCCGAACAAATAAAGTACTTGGAAGAATTATATTTCATTCCATTCAACCATTTGGATATATAATTTCTGTAGCACTTCCATTTCGCAATAGACTCCGAACATTCTTTGAACTGATGTGGTTAATTTTAGGTTAGCCGACCAAAGAACACAATTTGTTTTCTCTTCTAGTTATAGATTATCATTTTTCAGAATTATCATTGATTTTGAAAAATAAATAAATAAATTTTTTTCTGTTAAATTTCATAAAAATAAAATTTCGAACGACAAAAATTTAGAAACCTCAAGCTTTCTGATCATTTTTAAGAACATTCTGTATCACACATACTTATATAATTGAACTAGTTTAAATTGTACTAACGCCCTGTATTTGGAGAAGATACCAAATCTGCAGTTTTGTCTTTGAGAAAAAGGAGAAAGTGAAAAAGTTGTTCCTCTGGATTGTGTAGAGCATTTTATTTACTCTATGAACAGCATCTACAGTACTCTTATAAGCGGTGAAACCATTGTTAAGTAATTGTAATTTTTGAAAAACATTGATGAATTGCATTACTGAGACAATTTTATTTTTATTTTTCAATGTAGAAAACAGATATATTATAAGGTAGTAGTACTATTTAACTGAGTAATCATCAAATTACAATTTTCCGCAATCAGAAATATTGATTGTATTTTTTCCTATTTCATGAGAAAATGATTATTTTAAGCGAGTGGAACTAAAGCAGATTTCCAGAAAATTTCTTAAATAAAATTTTCAAAAATGGGGTCATTAATTCAACTGAGCGTAAATGAAATTTCGCAGAGAGATGTAAAAATAAAAGTCAGCATATTTCTCTTTTTTAGAGTCTTGAAATACACATGAAGTCTATATCTTATCGTATGTGTCTGAGAACTATTGAATTATGCTTAGCAAAGCTTGTTTATATCAATTTATTACATTTTGCTTCTTCCTTGCTTGTGGAGTGTTTCGTATCTGAACTACCCTCAATACTCATTATCGCGGTTGTCTGACATCTATTTTAATAATTAATTCATGACATCTATAAGTTTTAAGGAGAACTTTAAGAAATCTGATAGAAATCATTCAATCAACTCAAACCGGAATGAAAACAAAATTATTCATTCAAACAAGGCCACATGAAAATGAAAGCTATTTCTGTTTTATAGAAAAGTTAATGTATTCTTTATTTCAGTGTGATTGAAATTGTAGACTCCTGAAACAACTTTTTGAATATTGCATAGACCTCAAGCGGTGGGTAAGACAAATTGATGTTGTCTTGTGTGTATTTTAATAAGAAAAGAAAATCTGTTGATCGTCCATCACCAAAGGATAATTTTCGATTTATATTCTATCTAAAAGTTTTGTTTAATCTGCCCAAGTTTCAAAACTTTTGATGAAACTTTTTATTTAACAAATGAGAAAGTTCTGCAGTCTTCCTTTACAAAATAAACTTCTTTCCACACTTTTTCATTTACTTCAGATTATTCTTATTAGGTTCTTTCCTACTTACTCATCTAATATTTTTCTTTTTCACTTACTTAGGGAAGGAGTTATATTTAAATATTTTTCTCTTTATTTTTCATTATTAATCTGGAAACTAATACACTAAGTTCAAAAATGTTTCCTTAAACATGCAGCGTCATGATAAAACAAGCGATCCATGATAGATTTATATACAGCGGAACAATTCCGTGCAAAAAAATCAATAAATCTGTAAAATTTGAAGCATAAATGAAAATGTAAAAGTTTAAATCGAAAAGCAGCTTTCACGGAAGCAAATACAAAAAATAATTAAATAACCGTTGAAGGGGTTTAATTCTCTGCGTTTTCGTACACTTAAACGATCTGACATATTTCGAATTAGCCTAGTCAGATTGTGAAACGAGTCGGGTCTGAACCTTGGAAAAATATATCTTCCAGTAGACCGATTTTGT
Source organism: Araneus ventricosus (assembly GCA_013235015.1). Lineage (NCBI taxonomy): Eukaryota > Metazoa > Arthropoda > Arachnida > Araneae > Araneidae > Araneus > Araneus ventricosus. The sequence continues at coordinate 55,462 of BGPR01006482.1, forward strand.
CAGATATTTTATGCAGATCTATACTTTTGTCAACATCTTGTACGAAATTTTATTCCTGTAACTCGTTCCGTTTTCGAGTTACACGCACATATACACGGACATTTCCTCCATTAAACCTCTCAGTGCTCATCCGCCATTCCCACGGGTTGGAAGTATGTTTATTTTCTGCTGTATCTGCGATCTTCTTAAGCTTTAGCGTTTACTCAGTGCTATTACAGCGACGAATCGTATTATACCAATAAAGCCTTGTACATAAACAACAATTCGCTTGGTTCAACGGTATTTCAACATGTTTGCGAGCGTTGCATCTAAATAACGATTTAAAAAAATTCAGCAGTCAGAGGATTAACATATATAGTCCAAAAGACCGAATGGAATTAGACATACCATCACAAGTGAAATTTACAAAATGAGAGAAAATGAACAAATTCAACTGCAAACGTTGCTTAGAAACTCAAAAAGTAAAGAACTGCTGTCAAAAATGTTTTTTAAAAATCTGAAACATGGTTTGCTCTTTTATTTTGGATAAAATGCAAATGTAACCAACTTTTCACAACATTTTTTCTTCAAAATCATGTAAAAGTCATTCTTCTAGTCAAATGCAATAGCAACAGCGATGCATTATAATTAAATTATGGATCATATGAGCCGAGGTCATAAAAATTTAAAAATATCTTGTCTCAAATGTCATGCATATTCAACTGGCAGAGGATGTTAAGGCTTGATGAAATTTTAATTTACAACCAGCAAGGCATACTTTTGCTCTCATCTTGGTTAACTACTTCAAGAAGCGGCTTTGAATAATTTTGCTCATTTAATAAAGTCATTAAAATAACACAATTAGTGTTTTAATTACCCTTTTCAAGAACGAGGCTTTCTTAGATCTCGTCATTTGATTAACAAGGCAACGTAAGGGTGATTAATACAACTTTAGGAAAATGATTAAATTTCCTAAGCAGGCGGAGTTTCTGTTCTAATTTTAAGAATGCTAATGTTACATACGTAGGCGCAAAATTTTATTAAAGCTTCTAGGAATCTTAGATTTTTAAAATTTTCGATGAGTGTGGGTATTTAAATGAAAGTACATTTTAAAAAGAATTATTCTCTGAGAAGCAAAGTTTTATTTCTTAATGTTAGTTGTGAATTGTGTTGACTTCTTGTGTATTTAACTGCTTCAATTATACTTTTATAAGGCTATTTTTAAAGGCTAAACATTTATTAAATTATTAAAAACAAATGTATTTCATAACTTATCATAACTCCGTATATCGTAATTTCGTTCCAACGTACTAGTTTTTAAAATCAAATTAAAAGCAAGGTCATATCTGACTGGTGCCATTCCTCTGAGAACAGACTCTCTTATACAATAAATAAACTGTAGTCAGGCCTCTGTCAGACATTAATAAAAATGTGATTACAAGTGAGAAGTTGATTTATGTCAAAAGTGTCACTTTAAAGAATGTGTTGTCATTCATCTCATTAGATTCTATCGATTTTTTCACAGATCTAAGGACAATTGACAGTTCAAGAATTTTTTGTTTGAGAATAAAAATTTGGGAGAAAAACAAACGATAGAAATATAATGCGATGTAAGAATTAGTAGATTAAAAAAATGTGAAAAATATTATCAGAACTGAAAGTCAAAACTGATACAAAGAACATTGTTAAAACCAGTTTCGTTCCTTTTACCGTAATAAAAGAAAAATAACGTAATTTTAAGATAAATGTTTTATTTTATTTTCTTACAAATGCTTTGACAACTTCAGAAATGGAGAAAATTACTTGTTAAGAAATTGAGAAAAATTGTTACTTAATTGAATAAGCATAAAGGAGGTATTTTAAATGACACACCAGGTAGCAAATCGAAGCTCATGAAGGATCCTGTCCTTGCTTTTCCTAATGGAAACATTTTTCCTGCCGTATTTTAGTGTCATTGAAAGAGTCTGCAATAATTTAAGTAGTTTCACCGCAGAAGTTTGAAATTTCTTATTCAGTTCTACCAAAATAAAAATAAGCTGCGTAAATATGTTGTACTATTTTTAAGTTAGAAAGTCGTTCGATTCTAAATTTTTGTACTAAGAACTAAAGTGTACAATTTTATTTGAGCAAGCATCAATAAAATGCAATATTGTTCCATTACTACAATAATATACGCTATTATACAGGGTGTCCGGTATCTCCACCTAAAACTTAGAGGAGAGGTAGAGAACATTGTTTGAGATCATAATCACATAGATAAAGATGGTCGGAAATGTCACCCTCATGAGATAAAGGGACATGAAGACACAGTAAGAAAACAATACGGAAAGCGATGTAATGCGCTTTATTTCCGCAAAAAGAGTACGATCAGAGTTATAAGAATCACATGAGGTATTCAAAATTTAGCCGATTGGCATTAATGTAAGCATGGCGTCTACGCTGCATAAATATCGAACATTTTCAAAGATACGATGGCGATTCATGCCACTAAGTCCAAGTCAGAATTTACTAACACCACAGAATACCCCCGAACTCAGAGCTTGAATTTCTCCCTGTCAGTTGGATGGGTATGTGTGAACCTTTAATGAAAAGCAAAAGCAAAAGGGAAAAAATTACATCAAGATATATATAAAACACATAAACGGGAATTTAACTATGCATAAAGCATTATACGTAAACAGAGAACGATATAATGATACATAGAGAGTTACAATCCGAATATAATATAGAATATATACAAGAGGAATTATCAAATGGGCGCAGTGAATGGGTAGAGTGTTACCTCGAGTTACATTGGTGCAAACAGTTTCAGCTCTTCCACATGATACGGGGCTGTTAGTGTTGTCCTATACGACGTTAAAGAAAAATAGATAATGCATTACAACCCGTTACATTGAGGATTATAGTCGCAACCCTCCCACAGTACGTGGGGCTGTTTCTTGTGTTCTGTATTATTAATTTTACTTATAAATATTAACTGAGAATTGCTACTCCAGAGTTCGCAGTGATGTGAAGGGTTAATTTTTCAAATCAATCACGGATAAAGAATTAATGTTGGCTGGTTTCCGTTCTTAAGTTAGGCTGCTCTGCTGTTCGACTATGTATTCATTGGATATCTGGTTCTGGGAGGTGAATCTGTGGAAGTATCTATTTCTAGGCTGGAGTCTGTGTCGGTGTTGTAGTTTTGACTTTTAATTGGGTCTTCATTAGTCGCTAGGAATTTGATGAGATGATTTACTTTTCATCTTGAGAGTTTGCTGGATAGGGCACTCTTCCAACAGTGGATGATGAATTGTGGGCTTGGTTCCTATTGGTGGTATGATAAATTAGTGGGCATGTCATTGCGTAGTGTAGGGGATTTCCTATTTCTCCACATCCGCAATAATCTGTTGGATGAACACCGAATCTCTTTAAGTAGCTGGGGACGAGCCCGTGTCCAGTTGCGAATTGGATGCATTTTCTGGACCAGTATAGCTGTTTTTTTATGTTTTTGGTATACTGTTGTAAACCAATCTGCCAGTCTCACCATTAGCCCACTTAGCTTACCAACGCGAGAGGGAGAGCTGTAGTAGTTGGTTCTTTAGGTAGTTTTTGGGAATGTGAGGTTGGCTAGTGTTTCATCGCTGAGTGTATCCCTCGACAGGGTATCTGCTGTTTCATTGCCTTTTATGTCTATATGTGTTTTTCTGGCATTACCACCACGCCCAATCCATCTAACGTCCAAACCACCCGTATCCTACATCAGTACCGTGAAGTATCCATGTTCAGATGGGCTCTGGTGCACATGAGCAAACATTTGGGGATTTGGTACGCGTCTCGTTAGAAATATTTCCCGATACAATCGTAGAGCAGCGCGTTCATTTCCGTTAACTAGGCCATTCACGAAGTAAATATCGGACAACTCGGAGCTTGTGAAGCGATTCATGTTGGCCGTACTCAGTCGGCCTTTACAATCAGGAACCAGTAGGTCCCGAACTTGAGAAGTCGCTTAGAGAGCCAGCTATCCATTTCCGACCTTACTTTCTTATGTGATTAATATTCATCTCCATGTTTTTACCTAGGTGTCTTTCAGAGTGCGTAAGAAATTTGGAAATAATAGATAAATACATTTAAAAAATAAAACCTAAGATTTTTTTTTCGCATCAGAATCACAATATCTCGAAGCCATTTCTCTTCTCAAAATTCAAATGTAGATTCATATTTCTTTCTTATTTCCTCCGAAAATCGTTTATCAGAGGAAATTCTTCGCTTCCCATCCAATCGCAATTTTATGTACTGTCGTAATCCGCTAAGTGGCAATCGATTGTAGGAAAAAAGAGAGAAAAATTCTTTGTACATTTCCCATTTAATGTATCTGTTATCGCCTAGTAGAAAGCGAATCGAATATTTTCCCTTTCTCTTCAATAAATGTCACTAAAAAGGGTTGGCTTAGTTAACGCCGTAATATATTTTACGAATAAAATAAATTCTTATATCTCTTCTCAAATAAATGGACAATATGTTATCTTTTGCTTTAATTTAACTCTCATGTAAAACCGAGTTCCTGTTTTGACTCAAGCTAACGTTTTTGTAAGTTATTATCTACTCTATTAAAATTCGAAGGTAAACAAACGTATGTATGAATGTATGTATGTATGTCCTTCTATCTTCTCACGAACCGCCGAACGGAGAAGCGAGCGGAAAGTACCAAAAGATGGGGAATAATCCAGGGAAGCCGTTTCGGCCATTTATATTCCGAAATTTTAATTAGTGAAAAAGATATTAATTAAAAACTAATTGACAACAATGCTTTTCATTGTTTCGGATACTTTATAACAATACTTTTCATTGTTGCAGAGCAATTCAAAATTTATTTTACTGTTGAAGTCCTTTACTTTAAAGGACACTGTTACAACAACAATAAAAAAGTGACGCTGACAGAAATAAAAAAAATGTATTGTTGCAATATGGAAACCTGAACAATGCAACAAGTCAATGTGGATAAAGTTTTGTGTGGGTTTTGGTAATTGATATAAAGAAACAGGGAAAATTAAATCGCTCATATAGGGTTTTTACTAAAACTATTGTTTTCTATGAGGTTTCACTTTTAGATTTCATGTACTCAGTGCATCTTGCTTCATGTGTATATAAACTGGAGGCGGGCATATGAAAAAATACGGATTCCGATCAACGCTGAGTTATCTCATTCCTTCCGTACTAAAGTCAGACAAAAAAAGTAATTCCGGAATCGTAATTTTACAAAATAAAGATTATTTTTACGATTTTTTAAAAGTATATTTTGAAGCCTTTACGCGGACGGAATGATTGAACCGCTCTTTTCTCCTTATTTATTTAGGAGAGAATGTTGGGCATGTGTCACATGACCTCACTTTTTCTCTCCGTCAAAGGTATGACGCATTATTCGAGAAAGCCCGTGCAACGCCGGGTCACGTAGCTAGTTTAACTTAATCTCTTTCATTCTTGTGAAGTGGTAGATATTTCACTCAATTCCTGATGTACTAGAATTCTGAAATTTTGTACAGTTCTATGTTTCCAATGACAACATAATATTTTAATATTTTCAGAACTACATTATTAATTAATCAATAAATTTTAATAAAACTTGGATTTCATATGAGAGAGGGGATCTGATAAAGATGTTGAGAAAAAATTGATTACAAGATTCCATAATATCTATATTAGAATAGGCCAGACCTTTCGGTAACACTCAAGAATATAGGCGCGGCTACGTACCAAGAGATTCAGACCAGACAGTCTGTATACAAATTAGCATACTCACAGAATATTATTTTGATTCTTTGATGATTAAATATCAAAAGGGAGTTATTACAGAGTTGTTTTAGCTTATTTTAGCAGTTTCTTTTTATTTTATGTTGATTCATCGATGCGGAACTCCATTGATATCAAATAGAATTATACTAGAATTAATTTATTTTTCCACTTCTCGGAGATCATTACTTCCGTTTTCGTTAAAAGGTTTTTTCTTTTCCATACTTAATTAATTTTGAAATTGAATATTTATATATTTTTTAAAACGAAAGTTAGTGTCAATCGATTCATCATTTCTGTTTTCCATGCTTTTTTTATTTCTTAAGCACTCCGCCAATGTGCATGAGATTTTTTTCTACAACTTTCGTTGATAAATCTGTGACAATCATATTAGAGAAATTGTTGGCAAGCTAAAAGACCGTCTTAGACGAGCACAAATCTTCTAGTTTGTAATAATGAATTATGAAATACATAATTCATTATTCCAAATATTATGGAATATTGAATAATATAAAGTAGAAAAATAAATAAATAAAATTTTTTAAACACGGTTTTATAAGTGTTAAAAGTAAAAACTACAAATTTTTATTTTGTTAAAAACATAGATGTCAAAGCAAAAAAATGTGAGGTTCTGGAAAAATTACTATAAGGAAATCCAGCCATAATGATTATCATAAGAAATTTTCTAAACAACCATTAAAAATAAAAAAGATGTTATAAATGTTGTTAAAATTTGAATCCACTTAGAATAATTCTATCATTGATTCAAGCTTTTACGATATTGTTTGGGTCTCATCATATTTGATTTTAAAAAATATATATTCTTAAATTATTAATAATAAAAATTATTAATTAATTTTTACACTAATGGTAGCGAATTTTTAAAACTTTTACGTTTAGTTTCTCATGAATATGTGCCAGCAGTGATATGATTAATTAGTCCTATGCATAAATATTTCTTTCTAAATAATGTTGATTGACGGAAAAGAGTATATACGTTGCAGTTAAAGCGTGGAATCCGTTATTTTATAGAAGAACTAGATATTTCATGAATTTCCTAGTTATTTTCAATCCGTTGTTTCATAGAATAATTAGGTATTTCATGAATTACTAGTTGAATACTTAGTTATTCTATGAAATATCTCGATTATACGCTTTAACGGTAACATGTATATCGTATAAGATTCGCATAAGAAACCGAGAGCTTTAATTTCTGCAAATGGATGAAAATTCTAAGAGGTTTTATTAATTTGATTATAAAACAAATAAACTAATTGTTTGAATACACTTGTTAACCTAGAATTCATAAAATGGAGCAGTTTCAATTCCTTGCCTAGGCTAAAAGCTGCAAAGTTAATGACATATATTATGAATACTAATTTTTCATAGATTATTATGAATAAAACATTGCTTTAATGCCTGCAATTAATGATGCATATTTTTATATTTCCACGCAGTGTGTTTTTTTCCTTATAATGAAGATCTTCGGAATGAGATTTGTAATTCTTATTTATTAAATTATTTTACATAAAAAAATACAAAATTCTAAATTTCCTTAACTGCTAATTGGGTACATTCTTGAAAGTACGAATCATTGGCAATTTTAAAGACCCAGGATAGAAGTGTGATTTTTTATTATGAAAGCAAATTTGAATCCGCAAAATCTAATAAAATTAAATGTAACCACGAATTATGAATATTTAAAAATGAATTGTTCATTAATGGGTCAAGAACTAATTATTGGTTTGTTTTAACTTAGGACTACTTTCCTCCCATTGGGGTCTCAGGAAGGAATTTGATTCACACGCCAAATCGCCACAAAAAACGTTGTATGGGAGATCCTCTATATCTCGGTAACTACATATGTTAAAAACATAACTAATGTGATAGTTTAAAGATAAAGGGTAACAACAGAAGTTTCAAAAAAAATTTGAAAATCGGAATTGTAGTTCAGCGACTACCGACTCTCAAAGTCGGGCAAAAATACGCATGAATTGGTGACGTCACACGCATGAGGTGCGCACGCACAATTGTCTGACGCTCTCGCTTGCCACGTTCTCGCGGGCGAGATTTCGTGATTGAGTTGAAAATTTTGTTTCCATAAATTTAATACAATTATGGCCCCGAATGTAAATTTACAAAGAAGGAAACGCCAACAAGATGCCAAACGAGATATCGAGAATTTACGAAAAGAATTTTTGAAGTTGGTGAAGCAACAAAAGAAACAGTAGGAAAAGGAACAAAAGAACCAGCAGGAGAGGGAACGAAAGAAAAAGCAAAGTAAGGAACGTTTGAAGTGAATTGAGATTAACTTCGAGAAACAAGAGTATCGCGAGTAACAAAGAGAAACTTCAATAAACAAAAGAGTCACGCGAATAAAGTAGTCCTACGCATTTAACATCAGAAGCTGTTTGAAAAAGACTGCACCTCCCGTCATTTTTTTAATATTTTTCTTTCATCCTTATTTTGTTCGAACTTAAGTTATTTCCATCATTTTTATATATAAAATAAATGCTATAGTCATAAGCGCTTCTTTATATTAAGAGGTTTGAATTTATTTGATAATCATTTGTAAGCAAGATTCTATTCACTGATTATCCTAAGGTTTATAGTCATCATATAAGGTATGAATATGTGTTAGTATGTTTATAATGAAAGGCAATTTATTTATTTTTGAAAAAGGAACACATCAAACGATTTTTTCAAGAAAAAAGGCCACAACCATATCTAATTAAAAAGAGTCCTGCTTGTTAAAATCGATTCGAGGAGCGACAGAACAATTAAATTGGGATCATTAGTCCCGGAGTTTAATTCACAAAGGAGAATGTTTATTTTGGTAAGCGAATCACTTCTGTAGCAAAGAAGGGTGAAAATTATTTGTTAGATTTTCAGGAACACGGTTGAAGGGAACAAACCCTTAATTGCAGTCGGTGATTAATAGTCCTGTCAGAAATCCGAACGAATGTTGCCGCTGTGTGTTCGCAAATTCTGAAATTTAATGGAAACCGAAACAGTTTGTGCAAACGAGATAATAAATGGAATTATTTCATTTCAGTTATCAGATAAATGACAATCAATTTCTGCTTTTGTTGAATACTGATATGAAATGAAAATTTCGAATTAGTAAGAAACTTGCCTCTAAAGATCATCGAATCTTCACGTAGGTATCTGCTTATGACGCCTGCTTATGAATCTTTTAGATAAAAAAAAATTACTCTGCGCACTGTAATATTTTTTAATAATAAAATCGAGTGTGTGTGTTTCTGTTTGTTTGCATTGCATGACTAGCTAAATACTGCCAATAATGCAATAATGAGTAGAATCAGGAGCGACTTTTTCGTATGGGTTAAAATTGAACGCTTTTATAACATGTCTTAGATATCATTTTTAGTCAAGAATTTAGATTTTTTTTACTTCGTATGGGTGTTAATTATTTTTCATTGCTCGTGTTATTATGCAGATATCATAACTTATAATTCAGGATAGTATATGATATACGATGTGTTTTGTAAGTGAATGATTTATTTAATTGGTTCCCATTACTTTCCTTTTTTCGACGTACTTAGTTGTGCCTTTCAAAGGAAAATTGCAATTGCTTATTTTTAACTAGCGTAAATAAGAACTTTATTTCCAGTAAAATAATTTGCAATCATTGTAATTTAAATATGAAACATGCATAATTGAAATAAAAATAATCTTCATTAAATCCCATACTCTTAGATAGTCAATATCCCTATTAGTCTATTAACTGTTGAATAAAAAGACTTAATTTTGCATTAATTTCATTATATGCAAAACATTAAGTAAATTTGCATTGTGCTTATGCATCAAAACTTAGTTCAAATGCTGTTACATTTTCTGTGCAGTGTTTCCTTGTGTACTCTCCAATTTATTTCTTGGTCTTTTGTGGCAATTAATGCTTTCATTTCACCAAAAATGAATAAAAGTGAGTTGACATAATTAAGTTAATACTAATCGAGACAGTCGTCGAAGTAATTTATAAACAAAGATATTTATCTTCTTAAGCATATTAAGAATTAAGACATCAGTATAAAGGCTATGCAAGATGATACATAAAATTATTTTTTTGAAACCAAATATTGAAAAAGAACTTAAAATTTATATCTGAAATCATTGACATTTCCGTATATTTTGCTTCCATTCATACGTAAGAAATTATTGATTTATTTACCAATGAATTTTTTCTCAACTAAAATCATTTAACTGATACAGAGATTAATAGTTTAGTTCTTCTTACATACGGTTACATTTTTTTGTTGCTTCTATTATAAAATAATCTAAAAAATACGAATGATTGCTTTTCAGATGAATCCGTATAAGTAATAATGTATTTCTTAGTTTAGTTACCATAATACCTGAAATAGGATAAAATGTTGATTTGTATTATGAAAAATGCTAGTTTCTTTAACTTAACGAAAAGCAAATTTTGAGTAGTTATTGTCTTATATCTTACTGAATGAAAAACCTGTCAAGTGAGACAGTGATGTGAGAAACGTGGTAGAGTGAAAAACAGTCACGCATGCGCAATAAGTTTTCTTAATAATGGCTCAGACTGATGTAAACGCAATGAATACGCGCACAATATTTCAATGTCTTCCTTCTTCTTAAGATGAAAATGTATCCACATGACAAAGAACGCGGTTGCTTGGGAAATTAGCGAAATGTCAGTTTTAGTTAAGTTTAGATATATTAGCATCCCGTTTTGAAATTACACTAGGGCTATTTGTAATTTTGAAATGTAGTCAAATGACGAGGAGGAAACATGGATTGACACCCCATCTCCAATCGTCTGCACCATACCAACGGAAGGACGTTTGACCGTCAATGTCAGATTCAACGGGCACCAGAACTACATACACAGCGAATCCCATGGTAGAATTTGGTTTGGGGCCTAGGACACTCCGCCCCCGAGTTCAAAACCTTACCTATAGGCCACCGCGGTCCCTAGTAAAAGGTTAGTATATATAGAGAGAGAGACAGAGAATGTTTACGGAGAAGAGCTAGGACTGCTTAAAGTATGAGTCATTCTCATTAATTCAAGCTTATGAAACTTTATATGTAAGATATAAGAAAATACACTTAAACTTAAATTCGTAATCCATTCACAGTTCCGGAAACCCGATATAAAACAAATGAGTCGCTGAATCTACGTTCAGTATATCAAGCAATTCGTCGCAAAATCCTTAGGTATTAAATGTTTATCCTAGGAATGATAATTTAATTTATATTTTAAAAGTTTTAATTACCGAAGAATTTCACTCCCTGAAGATTTTGTAATATAACACCTTAATTCCATTAAGTTTTAAATTCATCGTTTTTCCTGAATCATATAAAAATAATTCATAGTGATGGGAACAATTCAAATAGTATTAAGCTTTTCTTTAAAAATAGATTTAACAATCCGCTCGAATCTCCCAAACTTGCATAAATATTGACAATAATTAAAAATTTACCATTATTCATATAGGATAATTATTCATATATGATAATTTTTCGTTGTGTTCATTAATTATATTTCAATTTATTGAAATCTTAGATTTAAATCAGAATTCAATGTCTATAAACTGTTTTCTTCTTTTAATTCTCATATGTTTCCATTAAAACGTTGACGATCAGATGTCTCTGAATAAATCCCATCTCTCCCTGTTTCGACAGCAGAACAAGCGAAAGAATTTGTTCAAGTCTATTAAATTTTTTATTGTTCCAAATGAGAAAAAGAAACAGTTTGAATTCCTCTCTCTAATGAAGACAAAATCGTCTGCTATTGAAAGATCGAAGCTCGCGGGAGAATGTTTCGCCGCCTCGAATGTCTCGAAAATCTCTGAAGATGAAAATCGTTTCTTATTGGATGAATGATCAATAGTCGGTATCCATGGTTACCTTCAGTAGTAGTGATGGACCACTAACAATTCTAAGATGTTTCCTTGGAAAAAAAATTATTTTCCTTTTTACCAGGAATAACGTTTCTAAACGAGCCCGATGGCATCGAAAAGTCGTTCGTTGGAATTGCGCCATCTGGCGCAGATATTTATTTTTTTATTTATGTTTCAGAGCTATTTTTTCAATGTTTGTGTAAGCTAAATCAATAAGTATCTATAAAAAGTTGCAGAAAGAAGGTGTCAGAAATTGCTCCATTAAAAACGATTCAAGGGGAACTTCCTGACATCAATTTTTCAACTGAAAGTCAAGCTATAACTGTCAATAAATTTATGTAATCAATGAATGTATTTAGTCAGTAGTATAAGGATTTATTTCATTGAATTAATTGTTGCAATGAACTATTATGCCTTTGGTCCTGTATTTATAGTTGTAGATAAGTTTAATTTGAAAGTGTATTTCGCAACGCACACTCGAAAGAAATGCTGATGGCAAACTTCTCATGTTAAAACAGTTAACCATATCAATATTATTATTCATAAATGGGTTGTTTGACTGTCCATTATATTGGCTATCTAGTATGCCAATATATTTAGAGTTTTGATAATTTCCTACTTCATGTTGCCGCAGTTAAAAATGAGAACGAGGAAAAAATTTAATTTAAACATATTTGGCCAAAGGTATGGAAACTTCGTCAACTGTTGTGTTGATTTGAGCGAATTGTTAAAAAGACAGATTGTACCGAAAATATTATGAAGAGTTATAAATATTTAATGTCATAAAACTGAAAAATGATCCCTAAATTAATTTCCGTAGAACAAAATTTCAATACCGCTATAATCTGAGAGGAAGCGGAAAGATAGTCTTAAATATTTCAAGATAATTCCTCTCGGTTTTATTGAAGTAATAAGAACAATTTCTGATAGAATTAAAAATTTTTAATGTTTTCAAAAGAGACATACCTTTTGTTGTTACTACAAAAAGATAAGACAGCATTAAATCTATTTAATGTTTTTTTATTAATTATCAGATTGACAGAACTATCATAAAAATTTCATAAAAGAACTCAAGATTATCAATTTGTTTGTTCCCTGTCATACTTTATTATCAAAACTTGCGTTATTCTTTCTCCGATATAAAAGCATGAAAGAACGGATTGACTTTCAATTTGAAAATCTTACAGAATCCTTGAAACTTTGTTTGATGTTATAGACTAACGCGTAGAGATAGGTCTTTTGTATCTGTACATTAGAATTTGGGATATGAAATTTAATTTTAGTTTGCAGAAAAGGAAAATTGTTTATAGTTTAAATTTGGGTGATTTTTGCTCTTTAAATCCATAAAAAATTTGAAATTCTGAAGTTAAGAAATCTTAAAATTCTTTTGAAATTATTTAGGAATTTCAATGTGAATGCTGCTGCTCGATACCTTGTAAAAAACTGTTTGGTTTTGGACTGCATTTTGATTCAGTTCTCAGGTATGAGATCTTTTTAGCCCAACATAGCTCCTTAAGGTGTAAGCAGAAATAATTATGAAATATTTCAATCGAAACATATTTGCATCGATTGTGCTAATGATCCTTTATCAGAACTAAGTTCCTACAGAAGGGAAGAGTTCAAAGAATTAGTCATGTATTTTTCTCGGTTTTTTCCCGGGGCTGGAAGTTACTGAATTATTGGGGGTAGTTGCTAATCTGTGGTATTTTTTCATAGAATTTGCATGAGGATAATTTGATAAATTCCGAAACATGCTTTATTTTCAGACCGTTATGCAAAAATTTGTCTTGTGTACAAACCAGCATTTACTATTTACATTATTGCTTACTCTGCAAACTTACAACTTATTAAGATTTTTTAAAGTATGTTAAATCTCATAGATAATATAAATATAAAACAAAAGTAAAAAAAAGAAAGAGTATAGATAAGAAAAAATATTTAAACAATAACGATAACAATACACCTTTTTGCCTGCTCAAAGCAACATCATCAAGTGATTGTATCAACAGAAAATTATTATTAATAATGATTAATATTAAAAAAACATAAAATATAATTTAGAATGTAAAAGAAAAATATTCAAATTGGAAGGAATGAATGAGAACTTGAATGACGAACTTTCTCGAAGACCACTCGCCATTGAAGTTCTAAAAATGGACAAAATTTCTGTCAAGGGTAAGATTATAAATCAAAAATATGCCCTTTGTGGCCTGAATTTTGTCCGACCTCAATACAAGAAACATTTTGAAAAAATCAAGAGGCAAAAAAACCTTAATAAAAATCCAAAAGATACTAGAGTGTGTAAAATAAATTTACCCTCTCTGCCGAAATTATGATGAAGACAAGAGACGCCAATACGTAAGATGACAAAGGCAGTAAAAAGTTCTGGAAGGGAGCAAACCTAGCTCCATATATGAAGAAAAATTCTGACTAATTAATAAGAAGAAAGAAGGCTAATATTTAAACAGCTATAACAAATAAAATTAAAATAAGCTATTAATAAAGAAAAATTATTAACTTTTTATACTCATTTGAAAAAAACTATTAACATTAATGAAAGAATCTGGGAATCCGTTGTGTTTAAGAATATTCTTTAGATTATCTAAAGCTTTAACAAAATAAGAATGGTTATTACAAATGCTGTTAATTCTATTAATTTGAGAAAAATTGAAATTCTTTAAAATTTTATAATGAAGATTTGTATGAAAATGACAAAGTGTAATAGCCTTAAATTTAAATTATTTTCTTTTATCAAATATACCAATAGAGACTCCTGAATTTAATATTTCAATTTCCATATCTAAAAAATTGCATTTGTTTATTTCATTATTAGTTTTGTTTAATTTAAGCTCTTCTGGATAGCAGTTATAAATGGATTTAAAATTATCATAATTATACACTAAGAGGTCATCAATATAATAAACATTTAATTTTAAGTAAATACCTTGGCTAGTCACAGACGCCATTACGGTAGAATTTGACCTCGTTCACGTCGGTTTGTGAGTATTTAAAATTCCCCAGCCAATTCAAAATCCTGCTGACTGTGAAATACGCTCTGCCATTCGTTTCTCAATTCTAAAGATGTGAAAGTGGCTGAAATTCATCGGCAAATCTGTGAAGTGTATGGAGAAAACAATATGAGCGAAGGAATGGTAAGAAAATGGGTTAGAGCATTTAAAGATGGCCACACGAATGTGCCTAATGAGAAACGAAGTGTACGACCTTCTTTCATTACTGAAGACTTGGTGCAGAAAGTTGATAGAAAAGTTCAAGAGAACAGATTCTTTACGATTTCATTTTTATCTAATTAGTTTCCTCAAGTTTCAAAAAGCGTTATTTAGTGAATTGTATCAGAACACTTAAATTATCGTAAGTTGTGCTCATGCTGGGCAGGAGGATGATTTCTATGAGGATGGAATTCAAAAGTTGGTTGTAAGATTCGACAAATGCCTTAATATTGGTGGAAGTTATGTTGAAAAGTAGATTAAAGTACAGGCTTTTTGTAAAAATAAAATTGATAAAAAAATACACTTGTGTGCCTTTAATTTCAAAACGGTACTTAAAAAACACGCCTCGTATGAATTTTGTTGTCATTTCTTAGGATGTTGTTATCTTTTGAGACTCCTATCGAAAATTTCAGGCAACTCATTTTATATTCAATCTAAATGTGGAATTTTACGAACATATAAGTTGCATTTCATCCACCTCCTATCCACGGTAACCTGCCAGACAGTGTTGTAGCCGTATGGCATTTCCACAACAGAATATTGACGAGTCAAATTACTTTCCAACCATGAAGCGTTTTAGAACTGGGAAGTAATTTCCTCCGATGCGGCGACACCTCTTGATTTATGGAGCTGATAAAATGAATGGTACCGACTCTAACAATCATGTGTCGATCGTAAAAATCCTTTCCTCTTTTTTCCCGCAGGAACTTGACCTAGAAACTGGATAGACGGAGGGTGGAAACAGGAAACGAACGTTAAAGGTCTTCGGCAATATATCTAAAAGTTCAAACGTGCAACAAGAATTCACTTGGGTGAGCCTTAATAACGATGGGCTTTGAAAATAAGATTTTTAATAATAATGATATGTAAAATCGTTCGAGGTTTTAGTTATTTCTAGGAAAAATAACTCTGATAAATTGGAAAGCGACATTTTTAATTTTTTGTATAAGAATTAAAACAAAAATACAGTGCTATTACTGTGAAAAAAGGAACTGTGGACGTTGATGAATCTCCAGATTTTGGACTTCTTTGAGTCCGGAAAACACATCTTTAGAATTATATTTGTGTAACTGATGACTTTCAGTCTTTATGTATGTAAACATAATTACACAACAAAAAGAGAGCTAGACCAGCGAAATTTTGTATGTAGTCTTTACACGAAAATTACGTAGACTTTACTCTAAATTTGGTGATCTGAAACAAATTTTAACTAAATCTGTAAGGAAGTGTAATAGACCATAACTGGAGAATTATATTAAACAAGTTTATTCCATAAGAACAGCTATTGGATTAGTACAGACACTGATACTGGTTATAACATGGACGTTGTTGTTTATATACACGCGAACATGAACATATGGTTACAGTTAGTACATGAATATTTACATATGATAAAACAAATATTACAGGCGAACTGTTGACAAATAACCTCAGCGAGATTCGAATCCATTGATCACCACAAATCCATCAATGGGAAGACCGTCTGTCTATCTGTCTGTTTATGTAAACACCTTAACTTAAAAACGGAACTAGTTCAAACAGCAAAATTTGATATGCGTTTTTTACATCAAAATTGTAGATTTGTATAAATTTTGGACCATACATATATTCGGGGTACTTTTCGAAAGTGCCTGCTCGATTTTCTTGACAGTAAGACTAAGCTAAATTTAAAACGCACCATAGTGGGAAATAGACGAGAAAGTCAAGGAGGGAATATTCCGCTGGTTTAGTAACCGGAGATAAGAAGATACATAAGTTGATGACGGAAACCACCAGAATTTACTTCAGTTTACTATTTTCTTTGTGAAGCAATGTGCTTGGTTTTTAATTTGTTTTATAAAAATAAAAAATATTGAAAAAATGTTGCATCACAATAGCCATATTGTTATTGAAAAATGGTTCGTTTTATAAATCATTAATTAAGATTTTATTCACAAAAGCAATATTTAAAAACATTGTTTAAGAATTGAATAAACTGGAACTGTACACTTCTATGTTGTTTTCAAAAATTATTTCTTTTCTCAAAAACTTTGCAACTAAAGAACAATTTTCTCTCGCATTTGTCTCGATTGCAAAAGAAACTCATGATGAAGCAAGCGTCTTTTTTTTTTTTATCGCATTGTTGTTGCTGAACAAAACCGCAAAGTCTCGGAAATCTAAAAAGGATGAAATCGTATTGTGAGCTTCCTTTAAGCTATACATTTCTTTCTATTTTATGTAAAGAATTACATAAAACCTTGATGTTTTCAGCCTGTTTTCGTGCTTTTAAGAGAATTGCAAAAAAGGAAAAAAATAATATCTTTGTTCTTAAGGTAAATAAATCCGATATTTTTTTGTTTCGTGCTTAAAGGTTTTTGCAATCAAACCGTATTTTTAAGATTCAGGCTATTCATCATTTAACATCAAACCATTATCTGTCATAATTTTTTATTCCATCACAAGGCTTTTTTGTCGTTTCCATGGTAAATCTAGCTATGAAATCTTCATCTTTAATATCATTCTTATCTTATATCTAAACTGCATATGTCACATTTGATAAAACAAGAAAGTAGGATAACAAAGTAAAAAGTTCTTGTGTTTTGTACCGATTTGGTATGTTTTATTTGCAAACTAAATCTAAATTCGATTAAACTATAAGTTTATCAAGCTATAAGAATGAAATTTATTAAATGTTGCCTGAGAGTTAATATTTTCATTAGTCTCATTTTATTTTTTCGAATCTGAAAATTAAGAAATAAGTACTACAAAACTGAATTTGCGCACATATTTTTTAACATTTAAACTTATAGAATTTTTAAAAAACCACCAAAATAAGAAAAAAAGAATACTAATGGATAAATTAACGTACCTCAAGAAAGTAATAAATGTGGAATTTATTCAACTCGATGCGTTTTATTCTTGAAAATAGTACTCTTTTCAATTATTTTTTAATTCACTCCTATTGAAGAATTCCTAAATGGACTACGCTTCAGTGTTTACACTGGGAAAACCGTTGCTTTTCTTTGAATACCGTGTTGTTCGAACAATATTTTATAAATAATTAAATCAACTTTTATTTCAATTATAAAGTTCGTTTCCTAAAATAAAATTGAAGTTTAGGAACATCCAAATAACTTATAAGTGACAAAATTAGAGGAGTTGAGTTTATTATCCTATGTTCTCTTACAAAAAGCACATAGAATTACACACTCCATGTGTCACGGAGAGTAGACAAACCAGTTGCTACAAAGGTGTGATGGTGATTCGGAGAATGCATCTCGAATGCTTCTGGAGTAAGTGAACATGGTATTAGAGCTTTAGTCTTGAGTGAGTGTTTCTCTATGTCTCTATGTTATTGTCGAATTTCGAGATATGATTGTAATTTGTAATGGTGGAGTAGGATTTCTCTCTTGTATGATTATGTGTGTAATGTTAGTAATTTCTTCGTATTATTGATGATGTTTAGATATTTTCTTAATTATAAATATTTGATCCTTCCATTTATTTTGAAACTTTATTTGCTAATAACATTCTACATCAGATGAATCAAAATATGTAACTTGCAGTTTCGGAGAAACTATTTTTATTTGACATGATGAAAACAATTCAATTTTCAAAATTGTAGATATAATTAATCGCCTTGCACTACCAGTAGTTTAGGAACGCAGAGAGAAACTGCGTGAAAAGATTCAAGCTACCGTAGGCTTATGAGTTAAAAGAGCTTAATATAAGCCGTTTACCTTAAATTGCTTACCTTTATCGATAAACATTTCTTCACACTTAAGCAAATAGTTTTCTTATCAAGTATTTGATGAAGATTCACACAATATGAGTTTAGTTAATAAATCAAGTATTAGGGGGTCATGAAATACACTTAATTTATGAATTCACAACACCAAACTAAAATTTTTTGATGATGGAAGCAATTTTTAATGATGAAAATACAGAAGCAGTACTTTTTAATATAATGTTTTTCATGCATAGCTCTTTCCGTACACTTCTAGCGCTTTCATCTGTAAAGGAAATCAATTTCACATTAACTGGATAAAAAATCCAATTCTTCGATAAACCAAATCCTGGTTATTTACTTTGTCGGAATGTGTGTGTGTGTGTGTTTGCACGTGCGTGTGTGGCTAATGAACTTCAACCGATTTTTTCTGTAGTTTTCATCTTATTCTATTGATGTTGAATTGAGTTCACAGTAAAACTGCATAGGGCTTATTGCAAGAATGGTGATGTCAAACTAGCAGTTTACAAGTGGACTCCCCTTATGCAGATCAATAAGGGTTAGCTTTGGTTAATTGTACCTATTTTTGATGACGAGAGCATAAATGAGTATGGCTTTGCTTAGTGCGTTTAATTTTGCAGCTGGCTAGTACCCCTGGTGGTGCAGGTCTTTAACTTATTTTTGTCTTTCTGAGAGGCTGCAACATTCATCGAAGTTCTTTTTTTATATGGATAGTGGTTAACATGCTAAATACTTCTTTTCACGTATTTCTATAATAGTAATCTTCCTATTACTTGTATTCGACACTTAACACGCAATGATTACCCATCTTAACTACGATAAATCAACAACCTATGCATTGATATTAGCTTCTCAAGTTGCTCGTCATCATTTTCATTCATCATTGTTCCTTTCATTCATTCATTGCGATAATCAAGACATTGTGTTTATTCCTGTATTTTGATGTCAATTCTATGTATAATCATCAGCTTTGGAATTTTTCTTTTGCTATTTATCTGTATGATGTTTTTTATTTTTTGCAATTCAATAAGTCTACCTCATGCGCTGTAGATATGGTGGTGTGGTGCGGTGTTTAAATGCTAAAGTGAATAATAATCGCCAATCCTGCGAAAAGGTGCGATATGAAGACGATGGTCTAAGGACATTGGAGTATTTATGCACGGCCTTAACAGCAGGCGAAGTTATCATATATGGATAATGGATATTACGCATGATAGCTGAAATTTCGGGGAAATTTTGAAATTCAAAATAAGTGAGATAACAAGCTTCTTAAAACAGCATAATTTTCAGGTGCATATGCTTGATTACGGAAAATAAAGAATTTTAATTTCATTAACCACTCCACATTAACCTCATTCTCTCGAATGCGACTTTTGTAGATAGCAGTAGTCTGTCGTGACTTGAGATAAAATGTCGCTCAATCTTATTATTCATTTTAGATCCTTTAACATCATTATTAATCAATAATTTAGTAGAAGCTTTGACCTTCACCTGTACTTCAAATACGCTCTTAAAGTAGGTTTTTATTGCTGTAGGATGTCTTTCATATGCATGCTAATATAACATGAGACATTTTTTAAAAGTACTTGTTTTTTAAAACTGTTCCTTATAAACTCACTCAGACCTTTTTAATAGCTTCTAAACTCTTTTTCTCAAAGTAGAACTTGGCACCTACGAATTGAAAAGTTGTATCTTCTTTGTACACTGAATTAGGTATTCAAAACATATCAGCATAACTTTTAGTGCAAAAATACGATATGTAAATATTGATTTTATATGCAAGTAATTATTTTATCTCAAGTTATATATAGGTAGTTTTGGATTTCTTATCAATATTATATTTTATACATCTTTAAATTTGGAATTTCAACTGTCATCGGTTTGATCAAGAAACACAAATACAGGGTGATCCCGAATTCATGGTACAAACTTTAAAGGTTGGTACAGGAGACTGTAGTAATCATTTATTGTATAGGATTGCATGGGTGCAAGTGACGCGGTGAGGCGCAAATACAGAAAATGAAAGGAAAGACAAAGTGTTTATTGACAGAGTCGTTGACAAGTGCAACAATAACTGTTCAAAATTCCGTCCACCAACAGTAATACATGATTGACATCGTCGGTAGAGCGATTGGCATGCACTTTCAAAGATTCTATGTATTTCCCGTGCAACAGCTACGGATATTCGAGCAATCCTCATTTGAGTCAACTGGAGTCGCATAAACAAGACTCTCTCATGTCCCTATAATAAGTAATCGAGGCTCGATAAATCGGGAGATCGAAGTGGCCATAGGAATGGTCCACCACGCCCAATCCATCGAGCCCCAAAAGTGGCATTCAGGTAATTGCGCACATCAATGCTGAAGTGGGATGGCTCCCCATCATACTGAAACTACATTCGGTTACGAATGGCGATCGGAACATCTTGCAGCAGTTTTGGTAAAAGACTATTCCAGAACAATAAGATAACGTTGGTCATTGAGTCGCTTTGCTAGCAGGTATAGGTCAATCAAAAAGTCGTTGACAATACCTCACCTCGTCACTTGCGCCCACACATTCCTATACAATAAATGATTGTTACAGTGTCCTGTACCAATGCTTAAAGTTTGTACCATGAATTCGGCATCAACCTGTATAATGTACGATAGAAATTTTAAAGTGTTCATTCAATTTGATCGTCTTATTTATCTTTTTTCTCCTTAATTTATTATATTTGTCCTTAGTTGTTGTTTTTCGTTTAAATAAAACTCTCTTGATAGTCTGTATTTGCCTAAGGATATAGAGAATCAACGATGAACTTGTTTTTCGGAAGTCATTTCTGAGACGACTTTCATCGACGGAAAAAATACTTTAAGTAAGGGTTTTTTTAAATTGTACTTGTTAAAATGTTTTAAGAATCATAATAACAATAAAAACATTAAGTAGACTGTTTCTGATACACAACATCAAACAAACCTTTACTATTTCCAAGAAATTTTTAATGGTAAACCAAATTCTTTTGCACCGTACAAAGACGCATTACAAGAAAAAAAGATGAGGAAAATGTATGGCTCTTTGATTGTGAAAAAGCGCATACAGCAAGAACGCAAGACTTTTTTAAACAAAATATTTATCTCCCTATTGAAGACGAACGTATCAAAGTATTTATCTCTAATTTCAGTTATAAAAATGTAAATAATATTTTTTTGAGTAGAAAAATTTTGCATGAGGTGTTAACGATTCTTTTCCGTAAAGCGAATTAGCCCCTATTTTTTTCTTTGGAAAACAGCTCATATGATCCATTTTTTTTCATATTATCAGAAAAACTACATGCTTTATCATATTTTGAATAAAGAATTCACGAAGAAATTACTTTTCAGACACATAGAGATATTTATATACCTTAAGCATTCATAAACGATTTCTGTTAGGAGATCTCAGTTTATAAATTTCAGTTTCTGAAGAATTGCTTCAATACCCGATATGCCAATGTAAACATCTTGGAATATATCGCAACCAGGGTTGGACTGTGACTTTTTTATGATAGAGATTAGCGTGAATAGCTTGGTTCCTTTTGATTAATGTGAAAAAATAACTGAATTCTGTAAGTATGTTCTCATGTTTCATTAATCAGATAGATCTTAAAAAATATTTAAATCATCGATCATATATTTTATTTTTAATTAAACAAGCAAGTATAAATAATAACAATTGGTCAATGGATGATTAATTTTTGGAAAAAATTTCAACAACAAGAGATTTTTTATGTAAAATTCTAGGATAATATTTTGATGTTATATAGATTTTTTGGCAAATCACGGGATTTTACCGTTTTATTATTTTATATTTTTAATTGAAAATTCTTAAATTTTTTTAATATCGAAAAAAACCCTATAATTTTCTTCTAGCTCTAGACAAAAAATTTCGGGGTAATATGCATTCCAGTATCTTAGCTTTACCCACTCTACTAGATATGTGATACTTAGAAGATGGGTCTTTGTTTGCCAGCAAATTTCTTACTCTCATTATAGATCAGTTACAAAATTATATCATGTACGCCTAATATCATGGGAAATAACTAAATTCTAATAAACTAAAAGTCATTATTTAATTTTCCATTGCGATTTGTGCTATCCCATATTCCTCTTCAAAACGCGTAACTAAACAGCGGGATGGTTCTTCCCTGGATTTTCTCGTATAGCTTCTACAGAACGCCGCCCCATGCCCCCGTGCCTGATACCATTACAGTACCTGTACGTATAGCTTCTACAGTGTGCCGCATTTTAAATTTCCTATGATTGTGAAGGAAATAAAATTTGAATTTTTTACCTCTTGCATTCGACTGAGTCCACAATTTGCTTCAGATCTATAATTTTAATTTCAAGCCCACATAAAAATTTTGATCGTGTAGCTTTGTTATTGTCAATGTCGATAATCGGGTATTGTGCATAATTACTGCACCTTCAACAGGTTATTACTAATATAATAGCCCAAATCTGTCTCTCACTGATCCGGTAAGGCTCTGACGTCACCAATAATAAAATTCGCGCTATAGCACTGCGAGACGTTAAACAGCATTATTTCATTGTTAGAGCACCTAAATTTCAGTAATTTTAAATTTAAATAAGTAATTGTCGTTCTAATTTTAAATTTAAAAGTTCTAAAATAGTAAATTAAAACTTTCTATCGATTGATATAAAATTTATCTCGCTATGATCAATAGTTCCAGAGAAATTTTAAATTATATTAATCATATATTTCAAACTAACTTCCGTTTTTTAATAGAAAGTAGTAAATCACGTCAGTGGCATATCATGCGCGTGATATAATTTCGACGCCACGATGCATCTGATTATTTATTACAATCGTGACGATATAATTTGATAATATTTTTTGCAACATTCGGCAAGCAGAGAAGTTCTTTGTTTTGATTAGACATCTGAAGTACAAGGAAAATAGTTAAAAAACGAAAAATACTTCACGCGGAATGTTGTTTACCAAGAGGTTTTTTGAATAAAGAAATATGTAAATAATATGTAAATAAAAAAATATTTCCTGTCATAAAACATTTGTTTATTTTAGTTGTTTTCAATCAATGTTAAACATTTCTCTCGCATATATCTATTTAAGCACGTCAAATTTGACGGGAAATATCTCGGATGAAGAGGCAATTTTCACCCGTCATGGTATGACGGGTGATTTTCTAGTTATAAATAATCACAACTGTAATTATGCAAAATAACTGATTATCCACATTGACAGTAACAGCTAGATTCGAATCATCACGTTCGTATACACACGAATAGACAGATCGACAGGCCAATCGTTTGGCAGATTTGGCGCTTTCTTTAACACATATCTTCAATTCTAGTTATAAAACTACATGCAGCATTTGAGCTATCTACCCCACCACGCTTTAGAATTATCGTGTCCACATGCACACGAACGGCCAAGCAGAGAGACTTTCCATATGCGGACAGGAATCTGAATTGGGACTAAAGGCCGCATATCATATATTATCCAACTAATTTTTGGAAGTTATTAGTTGTTTCTTCACTGATAGACAGGCGGAAATAATTATAAAAATAGTTTTCCGAACTCGGAGAGTTGTAAAACATGAAGATTTGCGAAAATATTTCAAGCTGGAATTTTTCGGCCATTCCTTTCTCCTTATATACTTCTTTCGCTTTCATACTGACAATGCATGAAAGAAGCTTAAGGGAAATAATAATTTATGTCGTGGAAGCATTCAGAGTTTATTCCCCTTATGTCGAATACGAAAGAATATATGATGACTTATCCCCATTAAATGTTGCTTTATCCAATGGGGTCGCAAATGAACAAAGAGCGCAGTTAATGGTCTTAAACGGCTGCCATTACGTTTTTAGTTTTGTTTCGAGTGCTCATAAAACGGTGTCTTTGTTTGATCAACGTGGAGTGAAATACGCTCTCTTCGGACATCCACGCAGTCAATAAGTACCACTGAACCTACTAAATGCAATAAAATGCACAGGAAGTGTTTCTTGCTTAAG
>BGPR01006483.1:0-80045 GCA_013235015.1 Araneus ventricosus
GTCTCCCAACCCAACCGGGGGTACCAGAATAGACCCGTAAATCACACCTTTTTGACAATAGTATTCATCACTGGTATTTGATTTTTTGATATTGTGTAGAAAATAACAGTTCGTCAAATATTCGTCATCCCTAACCAGGAGTCGACATTTATGAAGAATAGCATTAAGTGGAAGAGTCCTAGAAATTTGTCGAAAAATTAATACTTCATTGCGTCTAGATAAATTAAGTTTTTTGAAATTGAAGTCATTAAGCCATCTATACTTGTCATAATATTTGGAATTTTCCATTCCATATTTTGTATCTGTCGGATAATTTTGAAGCATTGAAATGAAATAGTAAACAGACGCCAATGTTTAGTGAAATATGTATTTTCATTTTGAAATACTTTAGTTTCCTTACCTTTTATTTAATAATGAACAAATACATATTTTGCTCTAGTACGATATTAGTTCAACTGGAAAGAAAATAGTTTTTTAAAAATTTATTATTAACTTTCACTTCCATTTGAAAAACGTTACTTCAACTTCTATTTTACCACCCGCGGGAATCTATTGTTATATTGTATGGTGTTCTTTCGCGCTTGTGTTCAATAGCAGTGTGTCACTTCATTCGTGTAGGTTGTGATTGGCATTTCTTGTGGAATTTCAAAATTTTGCTTTATTTTCCGTTGTTTTTGAGTGTCATCGGAATAATGGCTCGTACTAAAGCTGATGCTGCGAATAAAGGTATGTTAATTGACATCAGCTTCTGATTTGGCGTCAAGTGAATCTAATGATCAATGGTTTCGACTTTACATCCAATACATTGATCTTGTTTGCATAAATCAGTTGCATTCGTAGCATTATCTTAGAATTAACTTTAAATACTGCTATTGGTTTACGTTTGTAGATAGAATTTTAATCCGGTTTTTTTTCTCGAAGATCTGATAGTAAGTTAGCGTCTTAGTAGCATTTAGATATTCGTCATCTTAGATATTGAACAGATTGTTTTACCTTCCGTATTTCAAAAGGTAATGTAATTTTTTCACCCTTTGACTGTATATTTTAACAAATTACTTTCATCAAGTCGTTTGACAGATTGAAAGTACATGATTGCCATTTAGCATTTTCACAAAACGAAAGTACATTTCTGGGATGACTCTCTTCTCTTATACTTTCATCTTTCCCAATTGTTTTTCAAAATTTTATTCACAGTTGTATCATAATGTCTCTCATTAATACTAGTCATACATATATTCTTGTTGAAAAACTAGTTTTGATTTTGTTGGAATATATTTATTGTGAACTCTAAATTTTGCAGTTTTATTATCTGTGATAAATGTGAATTTCTCTTTTTATGGAATATTTTTTTGTTTTATTCCCTTTATTATTATCCATTAAGGTTTCTAAAACAAAAATTCCTCCTGTCTGACAAAGTAAATTTATTTTTGAAAAGGCATATTGTGCCATCTTTACTTTTACTGTAAGAAAACTAATTTTGATTTGGAGTTCTTGATTTAAATTATATGCTTATAGTTTAATTGCTAAAGTTGATTTTTACAGCTTTATTTTTTTACTGTAAAAACAAAGGTTTTTTTGTTATGATTAATTTTCATTCAACATTGATTAGCCTTCTCATTAAATAAAAACAGAGCTCATCTTGTCTGTCAAGTTACCAATTGTTTCTAAAAAGCTTTCATTTGCTACTTTTGCTGGGAAAACTTTCAAGTTTGTTTTGTGCTACAAATTTGTCATTTGAATATATTATTCTGAGATGATTTTAGAAAGATGATGGAAATAGAAAGATTGGCTAGACTTAAGTTTAATTTTTATTCTGTAATGTTAGCAAAATGAGAAAGAAATCAACATATTCCAGATAATGTTTGCTTAGTATTTAGATAATTAAATTTTCATTGTCAACAGCAGTGAAATCAAAATATTTATCTATTATGCAAAAACTGAAGTTAGACTGTGTCGAGTATGCTTGTTTTCTTGTACTTAAAGTATTTGTATTGTATGATAGTTATATAATCATTTTCATAACAACAACGAAAAGACACGGGATGGTTTTCTTGTTCAAAACTATTTAAATAATCAGCTTAAGAAATCTATTTCATTACAACGTGTTGTCTTACTTTGGCCATTTCTTATGATAAAATAACTGAGCAATTGATTCACCCAGTACTGCTGAATATAAAACAAGTAATTTTTTTATTATCTTTTAGAGATAAGGTTATTGTTAACATTTTAAGATCTGGGAATTGTAGTTGCTAATAAATTATTAATGAAAGTTCTGTAGTGACGTGAACAAGACTTTTAGAAAACTTGAGATTTATATTGGTGTTGAACTACTGAGTTTTGACTTATATTATTAGATTAATTTTAGATCAAAATAAATCTTGGTAACAAAGATTGTATTGTTTACCGAGTTATCTGAAATTCATCATTCTACAGATTTAAAGATTTACACATTTAATGCTTGTAATTTTCTATGCTCATCGTCAACTAAATCGTACGTCTGTGGCTAATAACTAAATCAAGCTTTCTTATTATTTAACATTACTTTGGAGATAGTTTCATTTTAAGTCATTTGTCTTGAATGCATTTACAAAAGTAGGATAGAATATTTGTCTCGTTTGCATGCAATTGTCGTTTTATGTATAGACTGCAAATATTAATTGAAAATTTAGATGATACTGAATGAAGTTCTTGAACACTTATATCATAAAAAGACTTTTCTGAATTATTTTCATTCATACAATCAATTATTTGTTTTTTACTTGGATAATTCATTGATTGCCATTATGAGTTCTGAATATCGCTTGATCTTAATTGACATTTTCTCTAGATATCTATTATAAAAATTAGTTTTATCTTAATTAAATAGCAATGAACAGTATATTGAATATATATTAAAGTAATTAAATAAAATCAGTTCTAAAATTTTTCCTTTATGTTTATTGTCTTATAACAATTTTTTTAATACAGAGCTTAAATTTTTTTTCTCTCTTTGTGCCTATTTTATAGACAACAACAAAAAATCCCAACTACATTTTTATCCGATTTTGTTTTATCCCAAAATTACATGTTCTTAGAAAATAAAGGGAACAAATGATAATTAAATAGTAATTTATTTTCATGGCGTTATTTTTTTAAATATTAATAAAAACCTCAAAGCAATAGTCGTTACTAAAAGAAATCTTAGCCTAGTGCATAGATTTATATAAAATGTTAAAAATGAAATGCAGGAAGCAGATGAAGGTTTTTCTTAAAGCCATTGCCATCCTGTCTTCAGATACAGAAACTTGGTTAATCTGGAGTCTACGGTGCCCACTTCATTCCTCCTAGGTTCACAAACTCTTTGCCACCAGGAACTGAGATGAGAGAACATTTGTTTTGGTTGCGCAATGATGTTTTTAACGAGTAGCATGTGCAGAAATTAATCTTTTCATAGGTGTTTTGCACATCATGCTATATTGCGCCTCGTTTCGATTGGACTGTTTTGTTCATCTCTTCGATGCAATTGGTTGATTCATTCGAATTTCAATAAAACTTCATTGGGAATTCTTCAGTTTGAATATCGGATCAGTACTGTGTATGTTATTCTATGTGTTTCGTTTCTCAATGAATAAGCTGAGCTATGACTATTCCGGTATGCTGAAAGCGAAGCCGCTGATGTGTTTTTAAGTTTAAAAATTTGCCTGGTACACGCTTAAATGTTGCAGGCATTGCATGCAGAAATTCTCGTTTTTGGAATTTTTTTAAAAACCTAGATAACACTCGATGAAAAAGCGTAGCTCCTAGTTTCCTGCTATGCTGAAAGCGAAGCCGCTGATGTTTATTTAAGTTAAAAAAAATTGCCTGGTACACACTTGAAATGCTGCAGGCATTGCATGCACAATTTCTCCTTTTCAGGTGACGTATGCGCAAGAGAGCAATAAAAAACTCACTGCACATCCAAAACAGTATTTAGCGATGACAAATGAAAATACACCAAGAAAAATTTGCGAGAAACGAGTGGGTACCGTAAACTCCAGGTGTACCAGAAACTCTCCTTGCTTCTGCGGATGCATCAGTTAGATTTGATTGCATTAAAATAGAGGCGAGGTAAAAGATGGAAGAAAGAAGATTTACTTTTTGAATTGAACATTTGATTTAATAACCATTCCTTTGGAATTGAAATAAAATGGTACAATTCAAAACGAAAATGAATAAGAAAAATGCTTCTAACAAAGAAAATCGGAAAAGTACTCTTCTTATTGTACTGCATATCAGTCCTTTGCAGAGTAAAATTACCTAGAAGTGGTGGTTGCAGCTTTTTGAGGTTAACAGTATTACTGTTTTTCTGTCCAATACTTAATATTTGTTCTTGTTTGAAAGTGTAATTTTAAGTTAAAACTACTTTAAATTGCAAACTTGCATACTTTTTTTAACAAAGCATTCTTTTGTTTCAGCTGGAGGCAAAGCTTCTAGCAAGGCTCGAGCTGTGACGTCTAGAGTTGTTGTAACCAATTCATCAGCTAAAGGTATAGTAATTTTATATGAAATTGTCTATTATAATTTATCCTGTTTTTTAGTGTAGATTTCTTTATGTTTTGAAGTGAAGCATGAAATTTAGCCATATAGCCCAGTGGTTGGGTAGTTGAATTCGGAATTAATTAGGGAAAAGCTGGAAATTGTTTTAATCCCTTCAGTTTAGGTCTGGAGTTTTCGCCCTCCAGCTAGGTGAGCGTTAGCAGCTGCGTGCAGATTTGTAGTCAGAAAATAGGACTTTTTTCAATAATTGAGCAATATCTTGAAGAAAACTCTTGCTATCAAAAACATTGCAATACAAAAGTTGTAGAGCTTAAAATTCTGAATAAAACGAGTACCAACACTTATTATATTCAATGAAAATTAAGCTCACATGGCTAAGTTCAAAGTGCTACTAAAATGGCTAATCAAACGGCGAGAACAGATGACTGAGTTATGGTTCACCCTACCTCCAATTATTATATATACATTTAAATTTGTTCATGATGCTTTATAATTATTTCATGGTTTTATTTAGCATATTTTTTGGGGAAAACCACTAATATAATTATTTAACAAAGGAAAACATCTACGAAAATTTCAACAATGACAGGAGCTTAATAGAAAATGACTTTCAGTTTAATGCTTATTATTTAATTATGTACATAATTGGAAATTGATATTAATTATATAAAAAAATTTTAGATCTATTTCAATTTTTAGATGTTTAAGTTAGTCATAATCATTAATGTTGTTTCCTTACTGTCATTTCCCTCCACTTGGAGTTTTATTCATGTGAAAGGCGCACAATATTAGAAAAATTTGTTACTCCATAGTAACAGTTTTTTTAAAAAAATACCATTAAAACTTATGATTGAAACCCTCATATATCAATTTGTAAAACATTTTGTCCATTATTGGCGAGATATGGACATTTAAAAAACTGATGTGATTTTTTACCAAATTTTTGCCCATCTTGGATTGGCACTACTGTGAAAAAATTGCAATATTTGAGAAATAATGGTTCAATTCAATAATTTGGTACCAATTTGAAGCTATTTATATGAGAATATAATTCCAGTGTTTAAATAAAATTAAAAATATGTTTTTACTATATATTTTAGATGGAAAATGAAAAAATAATCTTCAGAATTTAGTCAAATTGAATGGACTGTAAAAAAAAAAAAAAAAAATGGCCCATCATTATTTTCAAAAAACTTGAGTAGAAACAAATCAATATGTGTCCAGCTATAAAAATTAGGGTAATATTTCTTAACAACTAAAAAAATTTTTTTTTTTTAAACCCAGGCTATTGGTGTAAACTCCCTTGTTGCTATGCTAGTGAAAAGGTTTTCTAAAAAGTAATTTTCATTCTTATATTTCATTATCTTAATTTTAAATGTGTCTGCCTTTACTATACTCAAAAAAATACATTTATATAGCAATAATTTCAAAAACTGCATCATAAAGATTTAAAATTGGACAATCTAAATTTTGCTCATTACACTTAAGAGAATGTGTGACTGCTGGAAATGAAGGTAGTAGTCATTCTGTGTGTGTTCTAAATAAACTCTGGATTATCCGGCATTCAAATTATCGGAGAAAGCTCAACTAACGAGGAAAAAATTAGAAAATGAGTTTTTTATTAAAAAAAGTTTTACATCCTGCGTAAAATTTACTTTTATGCTCAGATTCCATTCCACAGGGACAATTTATTTCTGGAATACAATTAACGTGGAAGGAAAAAAAAGCAATATACAGTACTGTGGCCATTACACAGACTTGCTTTATCGGGGGTTCAAAAACAAAAATGAGGGACAAAAAAAAAAAAAAAATAATAGAGGTCCTCATGGCGAAAAACAAGACCGCAAAAGCAGAATCGGCAAAAAAAAAAAAAAAAATTAAAGTTCTGTCCTTTGGACAGAATCCGATAAAAAAAATACTCATGGGGGGGGGGTTTTACTCCAGATTAGCAAATCTCTTTCTTTTTCCTTTATTTATTTACCCTCCAAATACCGGTAGATTTTGATTCCGATTACGTATTAATATCGTCTTGGGAAGGTGGAAGCTGATGTATTGCATAATATATGCGTTCTTCTAGATAATTAGTTTTGATATTCAATCTGGGACTTGTTTATGATCTATACTTTATGCTTTCTGAGTAAGAATATTTTTCAGTTTCATCAGTTATTTTTTTATATGTTTATATTTTTACTATATTTCTGGTAAAAATTCAGTTACAGATCATTTTCTTTTTAAAATCATCAATGTTAAATTAAAATCTTCAAAATATCAGGGTAGAGATTCTTCGCTTTTAAAAGCGAATTTCTACTTTTTTTTGTTATTTTGTTGTTTTGTTTTATCAGTATATAATCACGTTATATGATTTATAAGAGCTAATACACTTACACAATAGCATGAAGTAAAGAAATTATTTGTCCTTATTTTTTATTTTTTGAGCTAACTTTTTATCAAGGCTATTAAATGAATTCTTCTAAGACTTCTGTTGAGGTGTATGTTGAACCCAGTGATGTAGGAGGTGATGAAATGTTTTACAATGTCTAATTTTGTATTTTCACAGTGCCCTGATGATGTGTTAAACTTGTTTGTTAACTTTTAATGTGAATGATTTAATAATAATTTAACATTCTTTTTCTTATTTATACATACTGAATTATAAATAATTAAGTTATTAATTATTATAGTGTAATATTTTCATCATATTGCGTGTTCTGATGTTTTACTTCTTAAAACATCTTTCGTGTATAAGTTATGGTACAAATGTTGCTCGCGTATAATTTCAGTCTCTTTGCTTTTTTGCCAATCTCATCCCTGTAATATATATTATGTAAATACAATGTTATGGAAGATATCGAAGTATTCTTAAAAATTATATTTAATGAACATTTCAAAATGACAAAAACAAATTATTTGGCCGAAAAAAATCTTAAAAAAAGGCTACAATCTACCCCCCCCATTTTCCCCGTCACACTCAACTATCCGGACTTTTCAGGTATCCGGAAATTGGAGTTTCCCGAGTATGCCTGTTAGTTAAGCTTTTACTGTATCATCAAAATATTAAACCCATGCTTCATGCTCTTCATATTCGTGACTATATTTTCCTGTTAAGAAAACTAGTTTGTTCCACTGAATCCGAAAAGTGAATGGTATACAGATGTGATAACTGTCCATCTGTGGAAATTCTGAAAGAAGAATTAATGTTTTCCAATGAATTAGAAATAATTAATGAAATTTCTTACCAACAATGGGTGAAAACTGATGGTGCAGATCTGAAAACAATTATTACATCAGTTGATGAATTTGTTGAAAATTTAGTTGCAAAACTGTCTACATTATGCACCCATCACTTCTTCACAAAGCTCGGAGTAAGTGCTATAGCAAAACAAAGGATGAATTGATTGAAGGTAGTGCTATTATTCTAGCAAATTTTTCTGAAAATTATACTTGTATCATGCAGGGTGTCATCCAAAGTGTTCATTGGAAGAAAGAGCAAGTGACAATTCATCCTTTTCTAGTATATGTTAAGGACACTGCTAATGATAAGTTGAATCCAGTGACCATTTGGTCCATGACACAACAACATTTTGGACTTTCCAAATAGTAATTGATCAGGATTTAGTTAAAGAAGTGCCACAAATTAAATACATAAAGTATTTCAGTAATGGATCATCAGCTCAATATAAAAATTTTAAAAACTTTATAAATCTCTGTCACCATGAAAAAGATCATGATGTGAAAGCTGAATTGCATTTTTTTTTGCATCTTGCCATGGGAAATGACAGGGGTGAAAATCCTCCACGATTTTCTGCTTTTTTGTATATTTCTTTTGACTCCACTTTTTTAATGTAGGACTATGTTCCTCCCATTGGGGTCTCGGGAAGGAATTTGATTCACAAGCCAAAACGCCACAAAAAACGTTGTATGGGAGATCCTCTATATCTCGGTAACTACATATGTTAAAAAGATAACTAATGTCTTAGTTCAGAGATAAAGGGTAACAACACAAGTTAAAGAAGCAAAAATTGAAAATCGGAAAAGAGTCATGCGAGTAAAGTAGTCCTACGCCTTTAACATAAGTGGCTGTTTGAAAAAGACAGCCTCCTGTCATTTTTTTCTTTCAAATTTTAATATTCCGCTTTTTTTTTATTATTCACTTCTGAAAAAACTAAATTCCCCAGGGGAGGATGACGAAGGGAGTGAACTGGAAGAAAATGACGTCCCATTATGGGCTGTGTGTCTCATTGTGACTGATCATGTGGATTGGAGGCAAGGATTTAGTCTTTTCTCTTGACCTTGGATTAGAAGGTTATTTGTAAGAAATTTCTCCCCCCGTCTTTTTCTTTCCGGTTTTAGATGATATTTTTTCTACATAGTATTCATCAAGCCATTTCGTTTCCCAGTGTTCGGCATAGCATATCGGAACTCGAAGTTCGAATGCGCTAAACTACATGAAGTTCAAATGCGCTAATGTCTGTCTATGTGAAAGAGTTATAAAATTGTGATTTCTATCATTAATATTTTTAATTCTGTCTAAGATAAGAACTGATATTATCACCCGTGAAATCACCGTGAACTTTGGGCATATAGTGAATGCCGCTACTTGCGTAAAAATGTAGCTACTCTCTTGAATTTTCCTCTTTTTTTGTATCTTTGCTGTTTTCACCCCTGAAATGAGCTTATGATGGTATAGGTGGTACCATAAAATGCATGGCAACCAAAGCAAGCCTTCAGCAACTATATAAAGACAAAAGATTAAATGCATCTGATTTGTATAACGAATATCTGATAAATATTTACGAAGGATTCTATTAAAGGAATCAAAACTTTTTTTTGTAGAAAAATCTGAAATTGAGATTTCCCACTGTCAATTAGCAATGAGGTATCAAACTGTAGATACAATTAAAGGAACAAAGTCAAATCACAGCTTTGTTCATATAAACGAAACATAATTATTGGTTTCCAGGTTGATTCCACCACAACATTCATTGCTGCTTTAGGAAGCAAGGCCATACCACTGACATTCCAGAATGAACAATATGTTGCCTGCACATATGGAATTAGCTGGTAGATTGGAAAAGTTGTGGAGTGCTATGATGAATATAATGAGTATAAAATTATATTTATGCATCCTCATGGTCCAAGTGCATCGTATACGTGGCCGAAACCTTTGGATGTGTGTTGGATTCCATACGAGCACATAATGAAAACTGACTGTTCCCTCAACTAACACAGGAAGAACATATAAAATAACACCTGAGGAAAATAACTCTAATGAGCTATTATTCAAAAATTTCAAGGTGGATTAAATTCATTTATTGTTTCCGAATGTTAAAAATAGTATGTATAGATTTCATTTTTGCGTTTTAAAAATAATTTTGCATTATGTCCATTTATAGTTATTATTTATAGTGAATATATATTTGATGAATTGAATATATATTTGTATATTTACCATTCCTATATTTTTTTTAATATTTAAAACATGCAAATTATTGTTGCTTATGAGCTTAAAAGAACTATTTGTCAATTTCTTAACAGTTCATTAAAGCTGGTTATAATCTGAAGGTATTTTTTTCACTTCTCGTGTAATAAAAATATTAATTTAATATTGTTTTAATATTGAATTCATTACAATTGTTTTCACTTGAAGCAGAAAAAAAAAATGAAGATGCAACACAAAAAAATCATATGGCAAATTGCATCATTTAGAGCTAGTTGTAGATTATGCAATTTTTGAAACTATTGCTATAAATGTATTTTTTAAGTATAGTAAAGGCTTTTTTAATATTTAAAATTAAGATAATGAAATATAAGAATGAATATATTTTTTAGAAACCTTTTCACTAGCATATTACAGCAACAAGGAGTTTTATACCTCAATAGCCTGGGTTTAAAAAAAATATTTTTTTAGTTGTTAAGAAATATTACCTTCCTAATTTTTTTTTATACTTAAAGGACACATATTGATTAGTGTTTCTACCAAGTTTCTGAAAAAAATACGATGGGCCATTTTTTTTTTACAGTCCATTCAATTTGGCTAAGTTCTGAAGATGATTTTTTTCATTTTCCATCTAAAAATATAGTAAAACATATTTTTAATTTTATTTAAACCCTGGAATTATATTCCTCATATAAATAGCTTCAAATTGGTACCAAAATTGTTGAATTTGAACCATTATTTCTCAAGTTACTGCAATTTTTCACAGTAGTGCCAAATCCAAGATGGGCAAAATTTGGTAAAAATGACAGTTTTTTAAATGTCCATATCTCTTCCAATAATGGACAAAATGTTTTACAAATTGATATATGAGAGTTTCACCACCATAAGTTTTAATGGTAATTTTTTAAAAAAAATCTGTTACTGTGGAGCAACACTTATTGGGTGTCTACACATGGAATGACCCACTTGCAACTTTTGATATTCTTCCTTCAAGTCAACTTCTAAAATTATCTCCTCAATCCTGATATCAATTTCAGCCTCTTGGTTAGCTGAGTTTGTAATGATGTTATCTTCTAGAGAATTGGTACACCCTTGCCCTTTGTAGTGATAGCAAATTGTAGAACATTTAATGCTAGATTTCCTACAGGTGTAAGTCAAATTACACCCTTTTGCGCACTTGCAATGATATCATAGAGAGAAGCTGATTCCTTGTGGGTGGTGACTGAGGACAATCCATGTTTGGTTTCTTTCCAACACCAATCTAAGGGCCTTTTGGACGTCCACTTCAAAGTTGAACCTGTAGGTATGCATGGAGAGTGTTCACGTGCACCTGCTGTAATGGGAGGGAGAGACACTAAATTGAGGTTATTTTTGAAAAAGTTTAAATATCAGAGAATCCCTTGTTTCTTCACTTTTTTTTCTAGCATACAGGGCTATCAAAACTTTCTGTCCTGCTTCATCTATGTCAATCGGGGATGCATTTTCATCACGGAAAATGTTCACAATTTGTTGCAGTTCAGAACATTGATAAATTTCTTCTTCCCCTGCCTGAAAAGTGCAGATATGGTATCGCAACAACTGAACGCATGAAGAAACAAAATATTGTCCCTTATGTGTGGAGCAATGTTCAGGGTTGTTGCACAATATAAAGCATCTTCTGCTTTACCTCTCCCAGGCTATAAGAAGAAAATGTTTTCGGAATTAGTGGATGCTGTCTTTATAACCAAGAGGTTGATATCTTCACCAACAACCACAATTGGGACCCTTTTTCTATTTCCAAAGCACTTTTGATTATTAGGTAATCAGCATATTCCTCAGCTTGCTTCACAACAAAACCTTCTTTTTGAAACTTAACACATAACATATTTACAAGCCTTTGCTTGTTCTTGTAATTTGATAAAAAAAATCTCTTGGGACATAGTGGCTGACATCGATTCATCAAACATAACATTACTAGATATGTGTTTCTTGTTCGTCTGATACGTTCTACCGATTTTGTACTTTTCGCTGCATCTTCAGGGTAATCATAAACTATTATGGCCCCTTCATTGAAGTGCTTTTTGGCGTAATCAACATATTTCTTCAGGATGAAGGAAAATGATTCCTTTGCCTGCCACAACACACGATGTAACAGAAATCCACCATTAACCACATAAAATGTGAAATGCACATCAGTCTCAGTAGAAAATAAATCATAAAATACCGACTTGCGGGTCTTGTGTAGTCCGCCTTCATCAAAGAGCGATAATGGGAAAGGAGGCAGCTCAAATTCAAAATAACTCTGCATCAGACTTTTTAGGAGAAAGATTCTTCTGAATATTGAGTCTGGATTCACAGGAATGAATTCATCATGAACTTTCACGTTGGAAGTGAAACCACAAATAGGCATTACTGGGTGGTTTTTCCGTTTGAATGTAACAATGGCAAAATTATTACCAACAGTTTTTGACAAATAATATACTCCAATTTCATAAGCATTGCGGCAATTTATACTTTCATCTGCCACAATACCACTTGCTGTAGATATGAAGTGTTCACAAAAAAAATTCTTTTCATTTATTTACGAGGGATCCTGATGTTCGAAAATTTTGGATTTATAGATGCAAAAGAAAATATCTCTTTAATCCCTCTTGAGATCTTAAAGATGTCTTAAACATTCCATATTTCGATTCCTTCGTGTGTGTTTCTTTAACAACGTTTCTAAAAAAAATCAGGCATAGAAAAAGTTTTTCTGTCGCTAAAAGAGTTCTGAAATATGATATTTATTCCATTAAGTATCATTGGGACTAAGTGGTGCGCTCTCAAAACTACTTCATCAACGCATCCGCTCTCTGTATTTGTATTTTAATTATCGATAGATTATGGACATGCGTTTCCCATATACCAGATGGGTAAATATTCACTAATCAGCCACAACAGTAACAATGTCCCTTGTGCAATGCAACTTGCTTACTTGAAAGAGAACTGGGAACTCTCATTCCTTCAGGGTCTTTCTTTAAAGTTAGTTGTATATTACTCTTCTTCGTTCGTGGCAATTTCGTTAATGGTACTTTTTTTATTGAAATAATTTTTTTTTTATTTCAAGCGCAGTTCATAATTTTGGAAGATTTCTTTTGCAAAATAACCGGTAATTTATTTAAAATGCCGTGCAATATCTGAATGCAGAAGAATCTTTGAGTTATTTTGAAGAACTTCCCTCGGATAAGAAATCCGTTTCTTCTAATTAATAAACACGCTTTCAAACATTGCTGAAGCTTTCGTGTGATGTTTTCCTTTGTTAAATCATAAATAACATTTTTTCCCATCAAAATATACTAAATAAAGCCTTGAAATAATTATAAAAGCATCATGAACAAATTTAAAATGTATATATAATA
This sequence comes from Araneus ventricosus, assembly GCA_013235015.1. Taxonomy (NCBI): domain Eukaryota; kingdom Metazoa; phylum Arthropoda; class Arachnida; order Araneae; family Araneidae; genus Araneus; species Araneus ventricosus. The sequence goes on from BGPR01006483.1 coordinate 13,330, forward strand.
ATTGGAGGTAGGGTGAACCTATAACCTGGTCTGTTCTCGCTTCAAGCGCTTGATTAGCGATTTAGGCAGCACTTTGAAGCGCAGTTGTGAGCTTAATTTTCATTGAATATAATAAGTGTTGGTACTCATTTTATTCAGAATTTTAAGCTCTACAACTTTTGTATTGCAATGTTTTTGATAGCAAGAGTTTTCTTCAAGATATTGCTCGATTATTAAAAAAAGTCTTATTTTCTGACTACAAATCTGCACGCAGCTGCTAACGCTCACCTAGCTGGAGGGCGAAAACTCCAGACCTAAACTGAAGGGATTGAAACAATTTCCAGCTTTCCTCTAATTAATTCCGAATTCAGCCTTTTTTTACGACCCAACCACTGGGCTAATATGACTGTTATATTATCCGATTTTTTCTTGCCGATATCCCAATTCTTGCTAGAAATTCAGCTTATGGAATCATGCTGATAAATCCTAAGGAGGCAAACATTCAGATTCTATTGCATTTGAACCCATTAATGTTAGAATATTGAACATCTTTTACTAAGCATGCATTTTTAACTGTCAGTGGAAGGGGGGGGGGATCTTAATTTGTGAGTGTCTTTTGTATTCATGTGGATATGCTATCTTTTCAGGAGAAGAGCAGTTATCATTGATAAAGCCAAAAGAAAAAGAAAGCAAAATAAAAGACTAAAACAGGCGTACATGTTCAGAGAAAATAAAATTAGAAAGGACTTAAATTCAAAGAAAGCATTCTAGTATTTTTTTGAGCAAAGCTTATTTGATTTACAGTTTGCACTATTGCTAACTATTAGCTTTAGTAATGATTTTTACAGAAGATGTGTAACCTTAATTGATTATTAAAAAAAAAGAAATACTACTTTTGCTTAGTTATCTTTCTATCTTGACTAAGATAATCATTCATTTAGAAGTGTGTAGATTTAAACAGTTCACAGATAAATTGAGCATGCATGTTCCTTGACCCTTCCATAGCATTTGGAGGGTTCTTACTATTAGATTTATGAAACGGTTAAATAATCTCTTAATGTAATATATTTTATATTAAGAGAGTAAGAGTTATTTGTTATTCATCAATATTCTGCCAGATTGTGGATATTAAATTTTATCATACAGTCTGCTTCTTGATCTACCTCCTATCTCATGTTGGTAAGGCAGTGAGCTATTTGGCAATTTAATTCTAGGTTGTAGCATGACAGTTTGTTATTTAATTGTAATACTTCCATTCTCGGAGAATATAGTCAAATTTCCTAAAGCTGTAATTAATCTTTTGTATTTTGATTTTGAGCCTGAATGATGCGCTAATGCAGATTTTGATGTTCATAATGAATTTAAAATGTAGCTAAGATTAGTAGGGATGTAATGAATATTCGGACATTATTTCGGTATTCAGTCCTTTTGCTAAATAATTGTGAAATAAAATATATTTAACAAAGATTTTTGCAGGATTACATTGCATTACAAAAGATATCTTCACATTTACTCAATTTTAAGTTGCATAGTACATAAGTGTATTGAATAACGCTATGTATCATTAATATTGTAAAGCCTGAAATTATATAATTAAGAGATGAACAATAAAATTGTCCAGCATTTTCAGGAAGAAGTCTGTTCTGTTTGGTTTCTTATATATTATCAGTTTCAGGAAAATAAAATACTTGCTATATATTGAGCTTGCAGGAGTTGAAAGATATTTTCTTGCTAAATGTGCAAATTTTGGAAATTTTTCTGTATTTTTTCCCACCAATTAAGCGGACACATCATGTTCTATCAGAAAGTTCTTTATCAAAATGGGAATTTAATTGTAATACTTTTAATTTATCCACTGAATTTTCTTCTCCGTTTGGCATTCTCGTGTTCTGCAATGATGACTCTTTTATTTCTGTGAAGCAATCCTAAAATAAAGAGGGTTTTTCATTTCTTATTATTAAAATTTTGGTATTTAAGATATTATAAAAATACATCGTGTTAAAAAAATGTTTTAATTGCAAATTTTAGAAATATTTTATTTGCAATCAAAAGTGAAATGTTTTTTAAAAATGTGTATTCAGTCTGAAATTTGACCGAATTTTCGATATGCGGCTATTCAGCCAAATCGCTATTCGTTACGTTACGAATTACAAAAATTACGAATGGAATGAGATGTAGCAGAATATATATGTAATATGAAATATATATATATAATATGACAGGCTGGAAAGAAAAGAGGTTAGTGGTCCAAAATTCAGTTTTTTAGAGTTCTGGTGGTTTCTATACGTTCAAAATCTGTTTCACATGGACACAGTAGTAAGTCATGAAGCAATTTTTTTTTTTTCATCCCTATAGTGGAATAGAAAGTAGATATTCATCTGTTAAAACCACTAGCTGGGAAGGAGTGTGGCTTCATGCTCTAAGAATATTGATTTGAGAATCTTGACAATGTTTATATGTTGAAAACCTGCCTTTTTACATGGAATTGGCATGAAACTGACATAACTTTTAAGTGTGATTTTCTCGCATATTGCATTTTGCTTACTAACTTCCCAGCCTGTCGCATATATAAATTGAAAGTTTTTTAGATAAAAGAAGATAGCAAAAATTGTCTTTATTACATATTATAATTCTTTATTAATTTGTGTGTTTGAATTGTTTTGAAAGCTACTTTGTTTGGATGCATTATTCTGCTGATAAGCATCTGTGTATTAGTGATTTGCATTTGTCAAAATAATGTCTGTTTTGAAACTAAATGTGAAGTGTTGGGTAAATGTGTAATTTTAGACTAATATTTATTTAATGGTGAGATATTCATAACCAAGTTATTAAGCTGTTGTTTAAACTTAATGAAAAAGGAATTCGAAATAAGAGTATCAAAATTAAGTTTTGCTATATTTAATAATTTATATTAAATAAGGGAATAAGACGTATTTGAGCATTCTTCACTTTGCAGCTAGAAACTTGTTGATTATCTGTAATAAAATGCATAAATTAAATCATGGCTGTCATTATTTTTTTCATATATTTAAAAAATCTGCATTTGATTTGAAGAAATTTAAAAGACGGCGAGAGAGGGGAAAGTTTAACAGAATGTCTCTTGTTTATGAAAGTTGTAGGCAAGACCATAAATTTTCATAGCTGCACATAATATTGTGTGTAAAACTTGCTTGTATCTTTTTTCTACATAAAATAATTGTTAGTTTGATGCAGTGGTTGGGGGCAAAAAATTTATAGACACGTAAAAGTACCCCGAAATATAGGGGAAGACAACAAAATTAAAAAATTTAGTTTTAGTTACAAAATGAGCTAGCTTTCCCGGATACTATTGTTTATATATATATATATATATATATATATATATAATTCCTAGTTTTAGGCAGCTAAACTGAAATAGAATTTCTTTTTTTGCAAAAAATGTGGAGGGGGGGGGGGCCAGAGTTACTGCCACTGGCATGATGAATTAAGAGGCTTATGAATAGCGATTTGGCTGAATACCAAATATTCGGCAAAATTTCAGGCCGAGTAAGCTACTTTTAAAAACATTTCACTTTTAGTTCTAAATAAAATTATCTATGGTATTTTAAATGAAAATATTAAATATATTGATTTTTTATTATTATTTGCACATTTAAAAAATATTGACACCTTGGTGTTTTTTTGGAGTATTTTAAATATCTTAAGTCTAATAAATTATTCTAGTAATAAGAAATGTAAAACCCTCCTCATTTTTGGATTGCTTTACAGAAATAAAATCAGCAGGAGTGGTCTCCCCTAGAATTTCTTGTATTGCTCCCTAACAAAGGTGCTATTGCGGGCCGCCGGCCCCGCATAAAAGTTGCGAACTTTCAGCAAGGCCCTGATTGCCACGAGTACTCAGCTTTAATTTCTCCTTGTTGACCGTGACAAGACGAAGGGAAAGCAATGCAAGTGGGAGGGTAAAATACGCCAAGCGGATGCCAAAACACAATATGTCGCATATTTTGCATTATAGTATGATGAAGAAAACTAAGTAGGCATTTTGAACGCCCTTTTTTTGACCGATTGAAATTAAAATTTTGTAGAGATCTACAGTTAGGGTTAGAAGATCACATACCAAATTTCATTTATCTAATTCGTTGCATTTGGGAGTTATCACATTCACATGTCTGCGAGTATATAGACAGACAGTCAACCTGTTGAGGAATTTGGTCCAGAATTTGATATGGATCTACAATTTCGATGCTAACCAAATTTTTATCATCTAATTATTTATGTGTTTGAGTTATTGTGTTCACATGAACATAGACAAGACTTCCTGTAGACACATTTTGTCCAAAATTTGGTAGAAATCTGCAAATTTGGTGCAAAGACCACAACATACCAAATTTCATCCATGTAGCTCAAATCATTTTTGAGTTATTGTGTTCACTGACAGACTATTTCCAAAATTGTGTTTTTCAGACTCAGGTATGTATAAAACGTGGCGATTCATCAAACTCTTAAGGTTGAATTTTTTGACGATTACAATGCTTTCTCTTTGTATACTTCGTATTAAAGAATGTAGAGAAGTTGTCATTGCAGAACATGACAATTTCAGACCGAATAACCTATTTTTTAAAAAAACATTTCACTTTTCACTATAAATAAAATATTTCTCATATTTTAAATGGAAAAAATTAAAGATTAGTATATTAATTATTTTTATTTTTCTATTATTTGCAAATTAAAAAAGTAATGATGCCTTGATGTTTTTTTTACAGTATTTAAATATCTTAAATCCAGCAATAAGAAACTGTCTTCATTTCGGAATTGTTTTACAGGGTAAAAAAAGTTGTCATTGCGGAACATGACAATGACAAACACAAAGAAAATTCAGTGAATAAATAGAAATTATTTGAATTAAATTCCTGTTTTGATTTAAGAAATTCTAATAGCAGACATGACACATTTTCGCGGATTTCCGCTTTTTCGGCATCAAATTTAATCATTCTTGGGATCAATGCAAATCTGCATTAAAATTTTTGTTAATGTGTTAGGGGGGGGGGTGCTCACGGAAACAAAAACTGTGCGCCGTGTGAAAATTTTGCGTATGGCTCTAAAGTGAAAGAGTTTCGAATTCTTAAGATATTGCGTAATCCTGCCGAAAGCCGATCAGCGTCCGAGTTATGTTTCGACGTTTTGCCGCGCTTTGGGTTCAAAGTTTGTCATTGGGAGGAATGCCTGAAGGTTGTATTCTTTTCTTTCTCATTTCGTTCCATCCAATCCGAATTCGGATTGGATGAAAGAAAATCTTCCACGAATTTCTTCTGATACGAATTTCGTGATTAAAACAGATCATTAACTCTCCGTAAAGGAAGTCATTTTATTTTCGCTTTCTTTTTAACATTCTTTTCTTCATTTTTGTTAGTTATTTCAATTTCTTTTTTTTTTTCTTTTTTTTTTCTTTTTTTTGTTCCTTAACGTTTGTCTATCAACACAGACATGACACATTTGTGCGGATTTCAGCATTTTCGGCATCAAATTTTGTCGTTCTTGGGATCGATGTAAATTTGCATTAAAAGTTTTGGTAATACATTGGGGGAGGGGAGGGGAGTGTGCTCACAAAAGACGCGAATAGCATGCAAACCAAAACTGTGTGCCGTGTGCACATTCAAAATAACGTCAGATTTGATTGATAGAAGATCAGGAAGAATGTATATTGAAACATATTCAATTTAGAGTGTTAAATACAAAATGAAGAGCAAAAAGCAGTGCGCTTTTGAATATTTTAGAAAAAAAGAGTTTTTGCATCATGGCATTGATAGTAACTAGCAGGAATTGATAGTACGAAAATAGCTATGAGAAAATAAAAAAAATCAAAGAGAGCAAAATTTAGAAAATGGAGGAAAATAGCAGACTGGAGCATGAATGAAAACTTGAACTGTTAGCTCAAAAAATGAGAAACAGAAGTCTTCATAATTATTAATTATCAAAAAGAGTTTTTACATGGCCATATTTTTTAGTGAGATAATTTTTACCATAGTTTTTATTTTAACAAAACTTTATACGTAACTCATTTTTCACCCATTAATTTTCTTTTAAACGATAATTCTACAATATTTTTAATATCTCGAGCACTTTTTGTATAAATTTATTCATTTATTGTCCATCTGATCATACTTATTTTACCTCTCGGTGTTTACGTTTGATACGATTCGTATTTATGAAGTTCAGCTTTTTATGTTCCAAGCCTGTGTCATGTCTGTAATAGTTAGGATGGGGTGTCCAAATAATTGGCAGGGGGAAAGAATGCTGAAAAATTTTCAACACTTGCAGATTTAACAAAATATGTTTCAACTCCTAGAAATACAGTTATAGTGAGTGTTTATTTTCTGAAATTGGTAATATACTTCCTCCTGAAAATACGGAAAAGTTATTATTCTTGCATCATAAGTTCAGGCTTTACAATGATAACATTATTAAATACACTTGCGTACCAGGAAACTAAAAATTGGATAAATATTTTGAGATTTTTTCATAATAAATGTACTGAAATATAATTCTACAATATCCTTTATTAAATGCATTCAAAAGCACATTTTTAAAAGATTATTATCCTGAATTTATTCAGCTGAATATCTGTTCAGTATTTGGCTAGGCCGAATATTGAGCAAAAGTGCTGAATACCTGGGAACATTCGTTACATACCTAATTATAAAACACCTCTTATTTAATGAGAAAAAATTATCTTTAAAGCTAAATTCTTGTATCTTCAGATCAAAATATATATTGAAACCTAAAATTTGTCTTGTTTTGCATCGTGTTTCTTATAAATAAATAAAATGACTGGTAAAAGTTAAGATTTCTTCTTAAACATATATATCTGTATGAAGCTGCTAAATGAGGACATTTGAAAGTAGGTTGCATTTAGAGTTTTTTGAAATTTACGAAAAAGGACTTGGGCCTTGAGATTCAATGTCTGGTTTCCTTGAACTGCATATTTTTTATTTGTATTTGGTGCATTTCTTAGCAACTTTAAAGCTCCAAATGTTTTGATTTTGAAGCATTAATTATTTTAGTTTGAAAATGGAATAGTTTTTGTATTACTTTAATACACAATGATGCAGGGTAAAATGCAATAAATGAATTCAACTACAAAAATGAACTAAATTGAAAGGGGGACTATTTTGAGAAATGACGAAACTTGGAATATTCATTATGGTAACATGTTCAAAATGTGACACTGTACCTCTTGAGGTATTTGAAAATACATGTGGAATTGGGTTTTCCTAATTTTCATGCCAACTTTCTCAAAGTACAAATGTTTATTCCTTAAATCTTATTTTCACTGTTTGCTTTGAATTCATCTTTAGAGTGTGGATTGTCACATAAATATACTTTTAGTTGACTCAAAAAAAAAAAGTAACTAAGGTAAATGCTCCAGTAGTGGGCCACTTAAGGGTATTTCCTCAATTATCATCTAACCTTTTGAGAAGTTTCGCTAATCTCTATTTTTTTATGGTTGTTTAAACTTTTATCTAAAATAATAATCACCTGAAATATCAAAATAATAGTAATATAATTTTTAAAAAACTTAGATCACTCCTATGCACCAGAAGTGGGCATAGCAATCTTTTGATGTACCAGTAGTGGGCATACAAGAAGTGGGCCACCCAGATTTGTCAGTTTTGCCAAAGAAAAATGAATAAAATCATTATATATAGTAATAATAATATATTAACAGTATACACTATAAAAAATGCAATAAAAATGGCTTGATATAGGTGAAATCTTTTATTTATAGATTCTAATTGCATGAGATTTACATTTTTTCTCTAACAGCCAATTTTTTTATTAAAGGTATATGCTAATTATTGATCTTTCATTTTAAGTTCTGTTTGGGGCATTACGGATATTAAATCTTGATATTTTATGTTGAATAAATCTTTGTCATCATCTTCCCTGTGCAGCCAGAAAAGAGCCCTTTTAAATGGTGATGAAATATTTTTCGATGGTCCAGCAATGCGATAGTTATTATTGTCTGCCTCGTTACAGAGCCCAACTAATTCTTGAATATCAGTCTTTTCCTCAACAGTACTATAAAATATTTATTATTTAAGTAATTGGTCGGAATGTTCCATTAGTGTATCAGAAGTGGGCCATGTGGCCCACTACTGGTTCTGATGAAAATAAAGCAAATCTAATTAAATAAAAAAAACGTTACAAGATATAACCTTCTTATTAAACATCACAAAACAGTCTATTTGAGAGAAAGCACATGCTCCAGTACTGGCCTACTACTGGAGCATTTAGTAAAACATTGATCCAAAAGTGTGCCACCCCTCACTATCCATAAATTATAAATATTATTTAATTTAAAGATGGTTTATAATACATTCATTATATAATAAAATAATATCAATAACAATTCAATTTAAAAACAAATAGAATGTATGCTAAAAAATAGTTGAATGAAGAGTTACCTCTTAAGGAAATCACTAAGAATAAGCTAAAAATACTTCTCTCAGAGACCAACTTCAACAAACTTTCTAGCTCCTAACTAAACAGGAAATAAAGGCTGTGCCTTTGGTATTTAGTTGATAAAGGTTTCAGCCTACCAGAGGCAGATCTCTTATTTCATTGGAATGTTGGAATTTCTTGTTTTTCAACTTAAAAATTCAAGTGGCCCACTACTGGAGCACTTACCTTATGTGAGAAATGATATTGTTTCACGAGTTACTTTATAGGCAGGTTGCCCCTTCCTGCTGAAACAAATAAAAGTGATCATTCTCTCAAGTGATGTAATAAACTGCTGTGCAATGTCATGCACACTTCTGTCTATTGTCTGTTAAGGGAAGGGCCCATAGTCCTTGGCATAAATTTCTCATGTATGTAGAGGTTTCTCGTGAAATACATTCCATTTTCATATATCCTCTCGGATGAAACTGAACTTTGTCTATATAACCATTGAATCGAGTTTCTCTACTCCATTATTGTCAATAAATGATCTAAGCTACTTATACTCGTGCAGCCATTTAAGCTAATCGGTTTCAGTTCTTGGAACAATAGGAAACACTATAAGGATGATGATTCATCTTTTCAGTGCCTTTTGTGCATATATATGGTAAATTTGATTGTGATCCCTGCTTTCATATGGTCTTTGTTGGAGATTGCAACTTCTTATTCCTGAATCTGTGCATTTTGTCCCAACTCTAAGCAGATGGATAATCACTTCATTTCCTATTGTGAACAACATTTCCAGTGTCTAAAAATCTGATTATCCAACAGAAAATCTGTCATCTTCTTAAGTTCATGACCATTCAGGAAGATTTCTTTAAACATTTCGAAAACTTTTAATGCAAGAATGCATTGGAAAATATTGCTCAGTTAGATAAATTTGTTTTGCTTGGGAAAAACATATTGCCATCTTTCACAAAAAACAGTTTTTGAAACTTTCAACACTATCTACAACTGAAATTTCAAATGCTGTGTTGCTTACAAAAGTGTAGGGGATCCATCTATTGAAAAAGTTTGCCATTAATATCTCTTTTAGAATTTTTGCAATTTTTGAAATTATGGGTTGTGTAACTTTTCAATTAACCCTGTATTTTGAAAATCTATCATTTCCAGTTCCAAAGTGATTGAAAAAATAATGGTACCATTTTTTTCTTTTCCTCATAGACTTTTGTAGATACCCTGTTTCAGTACTCGGAAGAGTATGGGTTTAGAATCTTTTTTTTACTGTCCATTTTTTACTCTCAAACAGCTGATGTAACTTGTCTTATTTTTAAGCTAGAATGGTTCAGTATTTTTCTATTGAATTAGGAAGATATTATATTCACTAATTTCAGTTGCATTGTAAAAATTTTTAATTGAAATTAGTGTATATGAAAGAGGGGGGAAAGATAGGTGTGTAAATAATGGATCTTTCAGGTTTTTAAATAATTTTCTGTTTTAACTGCTGTATAGATAAGATTGCATTCTTGTTTTTCTTGATTTGAGAAAGCATTAGATATTCCAAATAAGTAATTCTAATCAAATCTTGTATATTCAAACTTAATTAACAGAGGTTTGTATTGATAATTATTTTGCTTTGATTGGGGGAGGGAACCCTCTCCCATGCTTTTTTAAAAAAATTTATTTAATTTTTTTTTTTACAAAAATGCCTGCTTTCTTAATTTCTAATGAATTGTGGGTAAAGTCTTGGCTTTGAGATTGGAAGGTTTTGTAGTTTGATACTGCATCAAAGATCTACTGTGTGTGTAGATCTAATGCATGTTGAATCTTGTTGTTGGCAACTATACATTTTCATACTGATATGGTGTGGAAGTTGAGAGAATGTAGTACCCACCTAGGTGTTGTCCTCATCATCTAACAACTGTTTAAAATGTTGAGGTCTATCCATAATCCCAGTAGCAGAAACTTTTGTATCAATCTGCAACCAAAATATAGTTAGACTTTGTTGTAGCGATGCTGGTTTCAGTGACAATTAAGCTACAGGTTTTCTATTGTACAAACATTACTAGACTGTTATTATAAATTCTGGTTACAACAAAACACTTATAATGAAACAATTTTTAATGTTGTATCATAACTAATACTATTCCCATAAATATATCAACAAAGTTTAAAATAAGTGATATACAATTTTAGTAATTGTTATAAAATACATTTTTACAAATTACATTCCCATCCAAAAAGGCTGTAAATCCCCTGTTAATATGATGCACTGAAAAGGAAAATGTTAAAATAATAACAAAAGAATGTTACATTATCAAGTTATATTTTTTATTCCCCATTTATCAATTCATTGAAAACATGGTGAACAATTTCTGGGCTCCTCTATAATTCTGTTTACAACTTTTGATGTTACAGAGCATTTAAATTTAATATCCGATGATACATGCTTAATATGTTGGAAGTAGGACTTGCCTTATTTTTCAATTAATGCAGTTTTAAGAAATTTGAGTGTTTTTGGTGGACTTTGGTGTTTTACTGGAGGGCCATTAAGGATTATAAAAACAATCATGCCAGAAGTGCCAATATTGTCATAGTTCCCATCATTACTTCGTGACCGTTTTTGCATAACATTACTTATAAGTGATCCCTAACTTTCACACACAGCTTCAGATACAGGGATGGAAATAGAGTATGTAAGTAACTTCATTATAAGTGGAAATTTATTTTTTAGTTCTAATACTGCTAATTTGAAAAGGGCGTTTAGGTCACACAATACATTTTCTTCTCTGTTTTCAGATATTTTTGTTTAGAACCACAAACATAGTTGTTTATATTCAAAGAAGATATCATCTTTATCAACATTGGGTTTTTGACTTAAAAAAGCTACTAATAAAATTGAAGCGAATTGATTTTTGCAAAGCCATGCTACTCTCTCTTCAAGGCATATTACGCATTGAAATATCAAAAGACACAGACAGGTGAAGTAGTCACTCATTCAAACATTTCAGATAACATGTGAAAACTTGCATTGCAGACTAACTGACCCTGTAGTAGGGGTGGATCCAGTTTCCGATTTAAAGGGGGGGGTCATGTGTCGTAATAAAGCATTTTTTCAATCTTAATTTGTATTTTTGTGCGAAAAATATGCGTTTTTATGGGGATTTTCTTCGCCCCGACGGGGCGGCGGGCTCATGACCTCAGTGGCACACCTTTTTACCTGCCCTTGCTTTGCAGTAGGAAATTCTATCCACTCATCGATTGCACCATGTAAGAAAGGAGTGCAGAGGGCCATCCTGCATCTGGATTATGGATATTCCACGAAGTGCAGGTGCAAGTTTGCAGTCAGTCCTAAACATTGTTCTCGTACATTTTCCCGCAAAGGGAAGGGTTTAATGTTTTGTTCTCCAGAAAATGAATGACTACGTGTCTGTCTTTTTTTTTTTTTGATAGAGGGAGTAGATTCTGAAATTTGTCTGCAAGAGCCACAAAATTTATTGGCACCATTGTGTTTTTTTTTTATTATTATTATTTTTTTATTATAAAGATTCAGAAATTTGTCCGCATTTTTTTTTTAGAAAGTGGCTTCAGAAAGTTGTCTGCAAGGGCTAAAATTTATCTGTGGTGCCCGCCGCCATGCCACATTTTTTTTGTTTTAGAAAGTGGATTCAGAAATTTGTCTGCAAGGGTGAAAATTTATCTTCGGCGCCCGCTGCCGTGCCACGCTGTTCCTGCTACCGGATCCATAATAGTGTTTGTGCATCATTTAACAGGTCATTAAACCCCAAATTTATCTTTCTTACACTAATTATGTGTAATAAATGCATTTTTTTTTATTTACAGGCATAAATCTTTTAATACATTCCTCTTAGGTGTACAGGCATCCATATTTAAAATTTCCCTATTCAGAGGTGCTTACAGCCATAATTATTTAGCAGAAAAGCGTGGAACTTTGTTATTGACCTAATAATGGAATGGGGGAAAATACCCCAGCGCATGAAAAAATTAGTTCCAGATACGACCACCAGAGGGCATCTTATCCTCTGGTGGTTGTCAAATTTCATCGTCTTACCATCTTGTGTATACGAAATAAACATTAAAAAAATTATTGTGACATGATGAATAAACATTGACAAAATTATTTTGACATGATGGAGTAGCTGTTACCTATATAAAAACTACTAACATTTGCAGAGTAGGACTGGGTGATGTTGAAAATCTTGCATCACGATATATAACCAGCTTTATATCTCGTTTAACGATATATCGATATTAGAAAATTACACTTTGATAATTTTTTAAGCTTGTTTTTAGCTGTAATTACATATATCATTATAGTATGCTTAAAATAAAAACATTTTGGAAAGTTTTTCAAAAGTATTTTATTTTGATTGAAATTAATGTTCTTAAAAAAAAATAAAATTGCTATGAAGTGTTTTTAAGAAACAGTGAATATAAACAAGTCAAACATTTAAATTTTATTCTATGTGCAGTGTACTTAATAAAATGAAAAAAAAAAAAAAATACTTGGATATAATTTTTATTTTGTGATAAAAATACAAACATCTCTTCATTTTTGAGCAGTAAAGATGCTCTCTGTTTAGTTATGTTTCCTCCAGTGCTGAATACTCTCTCAGAGGGAACACTTGTTCCTTGAACAGCCAAGTATTTTTTGGCCAGTACTTTCAAAGTTGGAAATGTGCGTTCATTTAATTTCCACCATAATAGCTTATTTTCATTTAATCCTACTTTAGGCATACAAAGATAATGATTTGGTTTTGTTTCTGCCTTTTTTGATGGAAGAACACAGCCATTATCTTCTGTGTCTTCATTTTCATCCTCTAGAAGTTTTTCTAACCCTTTTCTGTTTTTTTTTTATCATTTCTTTGGATTGTTGCAGAATTATAGTCTTCTTCATTGTACATTTCAGTCATTTTTGACAAAGCTATGGACTTTGTTTTGTCTGCATCATCAACAAAATTGAGTTTAAACCGGGGATCACAAAATGAACAAAGCCTCAACAAGGACATTAAGTTCTCCGCTTCATAACGACACTTCAAGGCAGAATAAATTTCAGTTTTAATTTCTTGTAAAAAAAGTGCTGTCTGTTTCTGTAACTTGTAAACTTTTTTTAATTTTCCGTAAAAGGGGCAGAGTTGAAGAGGCTGTGGTGTATTCATCACCCAAGAGATTTGTTATATCTTTCAAGACTGCAGTTTGTTACTAATTCTGCGAATGCTGTAATTTCTTTGTTTTCAACCATTAAGTGTTTTTTTCCAGAATGATCCTGGAGTAACTTGCATATAGGTAGCTGATTGTGTAGGAATCTTCTACATAACTTTAATATGCTCCACCACCTTGTTACACAAGCACTGAGAAGCGAGACAACATCCATCTGAAGTAATTTTTTAGCCTTTGTATGGTCTCTTTCCATCTTCCAACTGTGAGCTATTGTACTTTGCAGTTTTTTCAATCTTGACAGTACTCTTTTAAGCACAGGAATTTGTAATGCTTTGTTTTTACCTATATTCATTGTGTGCCCAAAATGTGGCATATATGGTACATCTAACATTGAAATAGCTTTTACAATATTAGATCCATTATCAGTGTTGTAGCATGTAATTTTCTGAGCATCTAAATTCCAATCTGAAAGAATGTCTTTTAGTATCTGAGTTATATTTTCTGAAGTGTGATTTTCTTCAAATTGAGTACAGCATAAATAAACAGACTTTAAATGCCATTCAGCATCGATGAAATGTGCAGTTACTGCAATGTAGGGTGTATTATCTAACGAGGTCCAACAATCTGTTGTTAAGCATACATTATTGCCATCAACAGATGCTAATTCTCTTTTTATACTCTCAGTCACATCATTATATAATTTTGGAACAGCTGTTTTTGAAAAAAATGTCCTGCTTGGAACTTTGAATCTGGGGTTCAGAGTTTTTATCCTGTTGATAAAGGATTGGGATTCAACAACATTAAAAAGCTGCATTGTTCCTACAAGATATTTCGTAACAGAATCTGTACATTTTTTTGACGAATTTGAATTGAGAGGTTGGAAATAGTGCAGGGTTTTTTGCTCTTTGGCCAAAGGTATATTACCAAACTCTGTAGAATAGTTTGAATAACTTTTGGGAGAAATGCCTGGGTCATCTATGTCTTCTTCATTAGCAGAAGTTGATGCAAATGGAATATGTTGCCTGTTCATAGAATTGATCTGAAGATAAGAAGAAGGGGGATAAAGCTTTATGTGTGACATTAAATTTGTTGTACTGCCACCTTTACATGAAACGGGGCCCTACAAGTTTTACAGATGACAAGATTATCTATAACCACTTGTCCATTTCCATCAGCAGGTAAAAATATGTCCAAACTATGCTTTTTTTCAATCAGTTGCTCATAATTTGGGCAATTAATGCTTCATCGATTTAGAAACACTTCGATTTCAATTGGAGCTCCTAAAGGAAAAGTTATAAGTCCAAAATGGAAAAAATAAATGCATTCTGCCCACAGTTTATATTCAATACTAGAAGATTTGTGCCCATCTAAGACGGGCTTTTCGCTTGCCAATAATATTTTAAATCTGATTGTCACAAATTTACAAACAACTTTCAAATTTACAATTTTGAAAGTTGAAGAAAATTTCATTTAGATTGCCTGAGTCTTAAATAAAAAATGCATGTAAAACAGAACTCATGAATCAGCTGACACTAACTTTCGTTTTGTCAATTTTATTTCAACCAATTATTTTCGCTTTGTCAGAGTTAAAATCATGTAAAATCCATGAACAGGGAAGAAAAAAAACATTACCAAATACAAAATAAAAAAAATGATGATTGCAAATCTTTAAGTAAAAGAAGCCTTTCTGTGTAAGAACGGTAAAGGAAAAACATATTAAATATAAAAAAATATTCAATTCCAAAATTTAGTACAAAAAACTTTTAACAAAAAATAAGCATGAATTTTAAAAAAAGAAAGTAAACCACATAACTTCTATTAAATAATGTCCATCGATGAAGCAACATAAAATAAAAAGAGAATACGGTGTTTCCCGAGAGAAAAAAAAGCAAACAACAAGTGCCGAAACTATTAAAGCTAGAAAAAATAAATAAATAAAAGTATGCATTTGTTGGGAATTTTACGATCATCAATTTCCTGTATTACAGAAGAAGAATTTCCTGTATTAGAAAATCGAATAGTTTTCGAGGTATTAAAGAAAAACTAAGAAAAGGGGGATAAAATCCAAGATGGTGGCAAATTTTGAGACTCGTTATCTCAGAAACTATTAAACTGGAAGAAAAACAAAGTATGTACTTGTAGGGAATTTTACTCTCTTTAATTTGTTAAATCAATTGTAATTTGAAAATTGAATACTTTTCGAGATATTCGGGGAAAACTAAAATTAGGGGGATGAAATCCCCCCCTCCCCTAGGATCAGGGACTTTTACGATGTTCAACAAGAGATCCTTGAGAACATTTGTACCAATTTTAAAAACTATATGAATTTTTTGTTTTTCTTCAAACCCTTCGTTTATTGCACTAGCAATTAAGGTTTTTTTACAAATTCATCCATTTTGAGACCAATTATCTCAAAAACTATTAAAGCATGAAGAAAAATCAAAGTATCTATCTGTAGGGAATCGCATGCTCTTTAATTCGCATGTAATTTCAATTTTGAATAGTTTTCGAGATATTAAGAAAAACTGAAAAGAGGGGGGAGGGAATCCAAGATGGCGGCAACCTTGGAGACCCATTATATCCAAGACTATTAAAACTAGACGAAAAATAAAAGTATATATTTATAGGGAATTTTACGCTCTTTAATTTGTTAAATCATTTGTAATTTGTAAACTGAATAGTTTTCAAGATATTCAGGAAAAACTAAAAAAGGGGGATGATACCCAAGGTGGGGGGATGATACCGCGAGCTGACCCCCCAGGACTTGCGACTTTTAGTATGTTCATCATAAGCTCCTCACGAACATATGTACCAATTTCCAAAACTATATTACTTTTTGTTTTTTTCAAACCCTTTGTTTACTGGACTAAAAATAGATCATGTGCTTGCACCCGTGGGATGGAATCGGCGTAAGCATAAGTCGATTTAGTGATATAGATGTAAAACCAATATTATTGGGAATTGGCGTAAGCTTAAATCGATTTAGCGATATAGGTGTTAAATCGATATTTTTCGATAAAACAATACATCGCCCAGTCCTATTGCAGAGAACTTATTGTAGACACTGCTGCTATCCTCCTCTCTACCTTGGTAGAAGCAGCTTTTCTTCCTTTTCCAAGATGAGCGGACATTTATCCTGTTTCTTCAGATTTCATTATCATTTTTCAGGGTCCTTTAGCATTGATTGGACCCGTTCGAATCCCCATCAAAGTTCAAAATTTCTGTAGACAGCTGATACAGAGTTCGCAGTTTGATGGAAACAATTTAACTAATAAAGCATGATCTTGTAAATTCAAAGCCATTATAAGTGGCAATTAGACGGAAAACAAGTTCTTTGCAAATGTTTGCTCCAAAAGAGCAGCTACTGCATCATGCTGAAACAATTTTTTAAAAAAAATATGATGCAATGTGTTTTCACGGTAATATGCCCTCTGGTGGCCATATTTGGAACAAGTTTTTCCTATCCCTTTATTAAGTCACCCACTAAGTTTCTCACTTTTTTGATGAATGATTGTAACTGTAGGCAGCCCTGAAAAGGGGAACTTGAATTATGGACACCATATAAATGTGGAAAAAATTAGTAATAAATAATGATGTAACTCGTGAATTTTTATTGAATGTCAAAACATATATAATGGAAAGGTGGTACTAAAAATATCTTGGCCCTTAATTTTTATTAGGTATTTCCAAAGTACCGAAAATTTACCTGACCTTCAAAGTGTAGAAATTTATTTTGTTGCATGATTTAGCAGTGTAATGTTGAGAAATGCTTGGAGGCTTAATATATTTCTTTTTGTATATATTTTATCTGCTTGTGCTCAAAAGTATATTGAAACTTTAAATGAAAGCTATAATTCCTTAATCTGATTTGACTAAGGAAAATTTTTTCTGACAAAATTGCAAATACTTTTTATAACCTAACATTATTTATAGTATATTCAAGATTATGTTTGATTCTGAGGATGAAAACTCTCTATTTATTTTGAAGTAACAATTGACTTATGCTTGTTTGTGAAGAAGTTTTGAGCTGAAACGGAATTTGGATTCAAGGCTCGATTCCACCAAGATTCTGTGTATACTGGGCCTTGTGCTTAAATCTGTCATTGGCCAGAAATTCTGGCTTAAGTTTGGTGTGCAGGCTGCTAGAATGGTGATGCTGGAACAATTGTGAAATCAAAATTATAAGGTCCATTTCAGTAACCTTGAATCAGAATGTTTATCTAACAAATCAAATTGATTGATTTGGAAGTGTGAATAAGTAAAAGCAAAAGAAGTGATTTATTTAAAAATATATTTGATATTCTTGCATTCTGATCATATTTGTAACATTTTCTACTTTCTCGTATACAAAGAGACACACACCAGCGATGATTGCTTTTAACGGAGCACATGAACTCGATGGTTCACAATCTCCAAAACATAACACTTGGCACCTATACCCCTGGCAAAAAAGTTGAGTTGAACCTAGTTAATTAATATTACCTGGAATGAATACAAAGAGAAAGTATTGTAATCGTTAAAAAATTCAAACTCGAGATTTTGATGAATCTCCACACCACCCCCGAGTCTGAAAAACACAATTTTGGAATTGCCTGTCTGTGAACATAACTCAAAACTATTGGAGCTACAGGGATAAAATTTGGTATGTGATCTTTACACATAATTTGTAGGTTTCTGTCAAATTTTGGACAAAATCCATCCTTGGGAAGTCTGTCTGTCCGCATTCATGTGAACACTATAACTCAAAAACTTAAAATGCTAGATAAATAAAATCTGGCAAAATCGAAAATTGTTGGTAATTGGCAAGGCTACAAAGCCTCAGTGCTTTAAAAATCTGGACGTTAAAAAAACCTCCTATAAAATGGAAATCGAACAGAAAGTCATAGTCTGCTGCATTAATGGAAGGATGATAACTACAAAAATGAAAAAAAGGACGTTTGGGCACATTTAGGCTGTTTGCTTTTTTTTAGGTTAAAAAAAGGTTAATTCATGAATAAATTTCTCCCTAAATAATGCGACATGCACCGAGTATTGCTTTTTGTATACAGATGTCAAGTTTAGTTTATTGTCTATGTAGCTTGTATGTTTTTCAGTGATGCGGTATATATATACAGTCGGACCTCTATTTAACGAAGTTGCTAAATCCCGAAAAAAAGTTCATTATATGGAAAATTCGTTAAATAGATTTCACATTTTAAAATACTTTAAATTACACAAAACAGATTTTAAATTCATAAACACAAAATATGATTAGAAAAGTAATTAATCACACCTTTATTTTGTAAATTAATATCTATTTGTTTTATATATTTTACCCATCAAAAAGAAATCTGCAAGGAAAACAAGAATAAAACAAAACATTGTCCGGGAATACACTATATTTTCAATTTTACAAATAATTTAATATTAAAATTAATGAATTTTAGCATTTCATCATACAAAGGTTTGTTGATTTCTGCATCATGATCATTTCCATCTTCATCATCTTTGTCTTCACTGCTGTATTGTTTATATTTTTCACACTGTCCACTTCAAAACTGCCTCATCTACATCTTCATAGACACATGCTTTTAAACGTTTTGAATAAGAATTCGATGAATCATAATTTTGTATTTTATCACGATTTTTTTTATTATGGTTAATAAGCTGTTTGGAGGAATACCAAATTTGAAAGCAATATCCTTTTTTTTTTTTTTTTTTTAACACCTTTATCCACCTCATGAAGAATTAAATGTTTTTCTTTGATGCTCAAGCACTTTCGCTTTGACATTTTCCAGCTTCAAGGTTATTGATCACCATAAAATGTGTTAAAAGAAAGAATAAGTTTGAAATGTTTAGAAATATTTTGAGAAATAGGGAGAAAAAAAATATTGGATCACAAGAAAAAGTTTGTTAAATAGAGAATGCGTTTCGCTATTTGGAGGTTATTTTACGAAGAAATTCGCAAAATGTTCTCGATTCCAAGAAAAAGTTCGGAAAATAGAGGTCCGACTGTATATATAATACCACTTCATGTCCCTAGATCTAGAATCATTATGATTCTTTGTAATCAGTTTAGGTGGACATGAAGTGGAAGCAGACTGGACCCAGTACTATTTTATGAAAATATATAAAAAAAAATTTCTTTTTACACAATTTTATAGTTTATTTTTTATATCTATATATAAAATGATTTCTTTGTTGTAGTCGTTAAATAAGGAACAGGCCGAGTTATTAACTAATTTTTATTTATTATTCAACATATTATGAGAACGGCAGAGTATACGTATAGATCGTATCAAAGTTCAAGCCAAAAAGAGAGCAGAAAATCTCTGCATTTTCTCAGATAAGGAATTACATATAGACACATGATGAAAGTGAAGGGAATTTTAGCATATTATGTAAGTGTTTTAGGGAAAAGTCTGGCGCCGAAAGGATGCCGAATTCGTGATTTTTGTGTGTGCATGGGAGTAATTAAAATATTCTTTTAATAATAACTATGTCAAACGAGAGATTTAATATACCTTCAGGGCGGGAAATGAAACGAAACTGGAGTTTAAGAAAAGTGATTTTGGAATGCATTAATATTGTACTAAGATTTTAAAATATATAATATTAGAATTTAAAGTAAATTTTAAGTGAGATTATTACATATATATAATTTTAAATATTTAAAATAATTCCCAAAATAATTTCTCTTGAAGAACAAATTTCTATGTCAGAAAAAAATTAATTTAAAATAGCAATTTAGCAACCTAAAAAAAAATTGAAATGTGAATTATAAAACTAAAACTGCAATTTAAATAATAACATAAAAACTTAACTAATAACAGAAGAGAGTGATACATTTTATTTTTTAACAGTACAAACAAAAATGTATACTTTTTAATGCTCTGTGCATTGATTTTATTTTTACATAGTGCCTTCTATTAGGGTAAATTTCATTTATTTTAAAACTGAAGCATCTATATCAGGGAAATGGTATTTTTTCTGCTTTTATCGGAATATTGTAATAAAATAAAGATATTTTTCATTAATTCCTAACAGATAACGGCTAGGCTACAAAAAAATTACACTGCTTTGCAAAAAAAAAAATCTTTTTCGAGCCCTGATACCATTCCTTCTGATTCTTATGTAAAAGGACCTCCTAAATCCAAATATGATCCCCATTTTGCTCTGTCACCCACCATTTTCCCGGGATGCCCCTCCCCCATTTGTAACACTGTTTGGTAATTTTATGGCCATAAATTTAATTTGGAGGGGGAAAATGATTATTTTAACCGTTAAATGTCTTCTGAAGGGATACAGAGGTGAAAAGTTCTAAAATATGAACATTTGTAGCAAGGGGGGAGATTTGGGAGGGATTTGTCCCCTTAAATAAAAAAAAAAAAAAAAAAAGACCTGTTTCCTCACCCAAACGCCCCAAATAATAAAAATATATAGCAACAATTTTGTCTAAAAGGGGGAGAGGTCCCGAAGCCCTCACAAGAAAGTTTGGAAAATTCACTGTACAACATTGCTGCTCTTTATTTTTATCACTGTTCTGTAATTTTATGGCCATTAGAATTAATTAGGAAAGAATTAATTATTTTAACACTTAAATTTAAAAATAAAAATATAATAACTATAATTTATAATATAGTACCTTCATTTGGTGCTTGCTTTCCTCTTGTACCATGAAGTAAAAGTTTTTCGTACCAATGACCAGCAGTATTCTGCCACCTTGCTCGCATTTTTGAATGCAAGCCATGCTCGTTTTTCTTTGCGATTCAGGTGTTTCATAAACGTTGAATCTTTAAAAAGTTGCATAATCTGGGGGCCCACGAAAATTCCTTCCTTGATTTTCGCTTCACTAAGACGAGGAAATTTAGTTTTCAAAAAGTTAAATCCATCACCTGTCTTATCCCTTGCTTTCACAAACTGTCTGAACAATCCAAGTTTGATGTGCAAAAGCGACAATGTTGTACAGTGAATCTTCCAAACCTTATTTTTATATATTAATTTTATATATTATATTGTTATTTTTAAATTTAAGTGTTAAAATAATCCTTTCCCCGCTCCAAATCAAATTCATAGCCATAAAATTACAGAACAGTGATAAAAAATAAAGAGCGACAGCGTTGTACAGTGAATCTTCGAAACTTTCTTGTGAGGGCTTCGGGACCTCTCCCCCTCACCCGCTTTTAGCCAAAATTGTTGTTATATATTTTTATTATTTGGGGTGTTTGGGTGAGGAGGGGGGGGGGCTGGAATATATAGAAAATAAGTGAAAAAATTGTGAAAACAAAACAGAAAAACCGGTCATTTTTATTGATTTCTTTTAAATTTAAGGGGACAAATCCCTCCCAAATCTCCCACCTTGCTACAAATGTTTATATTTTAGAACTTTTCACCTCTGTAGACCCTCAGAAGACATTTAACGGTTAAAATAATCGTTTTCCCCCTCCAAATCAGATTCATGGCCATAAAATTACTGGACAGTGATAAAAATAGGGGGGGGTGGGGCTTCCCGAGAAAACGGTGGGAGATGGGGCAAAATGGGGATCATATTCGGATTAAGGGGGGTCATTTTGCAGGAATGGTGTCGGGGCCGATTTTCATGCAGAGCAGTGTTGTTAGAACTTTTCATGGTAAAATTTTATTTACCTGAAGTTTTTCTGAATTCTTTATATCTGTTAAAAATGTTAATTCTGAAAGAAAACCAATTTTATAATTCAGTTTTTAAGCTAATAACAGTTATATTCATTTTGCATAAGGCATTATTATATTTGACATAAGGACAGTAATTTCATCACACTGTTTCAGTGGACCAAATATTTATTAGAAATAAAATTCCTTACAGTTGATTTATATATATCTGATTTCATACTTCAAATTGCCTCTGTTAAAAGTTTCATGTCTATACTGCAATTGCTTTGACAGAACCCAGTTGTGGTGGGTTCTGTCAAAGCAATTACAGTATACAAAATAACAATTCAGCAGCTTGTATGTATTTAAAAATATGTCTGGTTTCTGAATTTTATATTATAATTTTACTTCTTTTGTTTTAAATTGTCATGTGGCTACTTTTCTTTTATTAATCTTCTATATTTAAAGGCTAACTTTGAAAATTTCTTCTTTCTTTAGCCAAAGCAGATAAATACTCTGGAGGAAATCCATATTGTCCACGGCCTACACCTGAGTGGCAAGTGCCCATCACTAAGTTCTTAAATAAAAAACCAGGTAGTGAAGTTATGCCTCAGCCAGAACAAGATGCCGAAAGTACTTCTGGATCCAAGCAGGCCGATGAAGGATCTGCTGGGTCTTCTCAAACCAATGAAGGTTCATCGGGAACTACTCAAGCTAGTGACAGCACAACTGGATCTAATCAAGTTAGTGAAAGCATTTCTACAACTTCCAGCAGCGTAACAACTCATTGCAATGGAAACTCTCAAGCCATTTCTGAAGTATCCAGTGGTAATGAAGCATCAGGAGAAGATGAAGGCTCTGGGGATGATGAAGTATCTGGAGACGATGAAGTCACTGGAGGAGACGATGTGCCAACCACAAGCCACCAAGTCCCCTCTAGTAGCGATGAAGTCTTGAATACCAATCAGGATGATCCCCCAAGCAGCAGCGATGAACCCAGCACCAGTGAAGACAACAAGCCTACCTCTAGCCGTAACATTAAGAAAAGAAAGCGTGAATCTAGTGATGAAGAAGATGAAGTGCAAAGCACTAGCGAATTGGTTTCTAGTGCCAATGATGTACAAAGTTCCTCTGGCAAAAGACCTTCTATTGAATAAGGTGGAACTACTGGTAAGTAGCATGCAAATTATTGGATGGTTAATTTTTTAGTAATTTTCGCTTCTGAAGTCTAATTTTCTCTATATAAAGCAGTTTTCTTATGGGCAGATTTATCATTTTGCAGACTAAAGTATGAAATCTGGGAAGTAGTGTTTCCACCATACAAGATGCCTTTTTGTATAGAATATCAGAAAACCCCAGGATTGTCACTTTTCCATATAACATAGATTGCTTTGTCATTTTGCACTATGAGATAATGATAAAGAATTTTCATTCAGCTTTGTGTCTTATTAAAAATCGAATTGATATTACAGTAGTAGGCAGCATTCATTCAGATTATCTGCAAATTGAATCAAAATTTTGTAATTAGTTCATACACAAGTTACTTGCTGGTCATCACTTAAATTTATGTTGGATGAATAGCAGTGGCTGAGAGCACTTGTTTGGTCTTGAATGTTTAAAATTACCATCATAAGAAGAATGTCCAAAAATTCAATCTATGAGAGATATGTGTATTTTCACCCATCAGAATGAATAGCCCATGAAACACCACAAAAATCTCCCACATATAAAACTTCCATGAATTTGGAATTTATTTTTGTTGTTGTTTAAGGAGTGGAAGTATTAGTTGAGACATAACCTAGCACTCACATTATTGAACTTCAATTTTCCAGAGTTGTTTTCAAATTTGAGAAAGTGTTTCAACAATCAGTTATAAGAGAGTATTCTGAACATTTGCATTTGGATGTAATTTTTTTTATTCTTTCACTCGGTTCTGTTGTTTTTGTACTTCTGTCATTGGTTATCCCAGTGTTAAATTGTAGCCCTCGTGTAGATTTAAAAAAGGTTGTTGTTAATCTAACAAAAATTTAAAACCCCAAGTTTTAAATCATTGCAGTTGTGACTTGCATCCTACTTCAGCATTTTTATCTATCAATTCTATAGGCATTTTGTTTTCAAAATTGACTTGATTCAAGGGTAAGTCTTAAATAGCTAACTTAATTTGAGGATTTACCTGGATTGTCTTATATTTTTATGGTATATATCTACTGGGCTATTTAAAACAATTGCACCTATTACAAATGGCTATAACTTCCTTGTAAACAATAACAGGAAGACATGTGAAGCATTCTCTTCACATGGTAGTTTTAGTTTGTTCAATGTTACAGGCAAAAGAGGCATTAAGATAATGGAGTAAGGCATGGATGTTTTCTGTGTGACCAGGAGAAGTCACATAGGGCAATTATTAACCCTTTGCACTCCGAAGATAATAAGATGCATAATTGTAAAAGTGTGAGTGTAAGGATTGATATAGCACTTTAGGAAGCTGAAAAATATTAATTTGTTTCATTTCCTAAAAATTAACCTGTGATTTTGCTATTATATGGTTTTTATAATAAACACTATCCAACAAGAATGTGTAAAAGATGCATCAAATGCAGAATGTCAAGTCTGACTCGACACAACAATGCAAAGGGCTAAGCATGCAAACAAAATTTTTAAGTTTCCTTTTGCATTATGTTCAAATATTTTCTTCCTATTGCTGTTTACAAGGAAGTTATAGCCATTTGTAGTCCATACAATTGTTTTGAATAACCCTGTATTTAAAACTATGTTCATTTCCATAAAGAAATCAGCTGATGATGGGCAATTGGATGTAGATATGCATTAGCAAAGTAGCCATCATTTTATGAATGTCAGGTTCACTATTGTTTATTGTACCTCATTGTGTGTAATTTGCTACTGCAAATTTAAGTCAACAATCCATTGCACATCAGTCTACTTAAAATGCAGTACAGTAGAGTCCTGCTAATCTGGATGGGATTTTTTAAAAAAAGGCAGGATATAAAACAAATAGATTTTAATTATGTACAAATAATCCTTCATCAGTTTATAGGTTAAAAACTCAGGGTCTATATAACAGTAGTATTAAAACTAAAATTAAGCTGTAGGAAAAGTTGTGCGTACTTATGAAAAAAACACAGATTTTATGAAAAGCACACACCAATTTTTATAGTTTTACTCATTTAAAACAACTTGTATTGCCTGCATTTTTTAATGCGAATTCTGTTTAATCCGGACTTTAGGTGATACAGTGTCTGGTCCCAATCTAATCGGGATTAGCGGAATTCTACCGTTATTAATTTTTGGAAAAATTGCAGCACTAGGATTCATTTTGTAATAGTTATCTCAAAAAATGTGTATTTTGGAAACGATTCTGCGTTGCATTACTGCAGTAATTTTAGTAAACAGTTATACATAACTCTGAATTAATAATTGTACAGTAAAACTTCAAAATAGAACAGATATGAATTGCACTATTTATTTAGAATATTTAAGTTTTTTAGAAAGTGATAATTTTTTGTTTTTTTTTGATTGAATACATTGTACAGCAATAAAGTCATCAAATGAATTAAGGGCCTTAAACAATTTACTGACTATCATTGGTCATTGAAATTGGACGTGTTTAACCCCTTAAGGATCGCATTTTTTATTTTTTTTATTTTTGCTATCTAATAAGATGACCCCTCCTGTTTTGGAAAGGGGCTGCCCTTTTCATTCATCCAAGAAGACATAGAATACTTGAGATGCTTATGGATTCTACGTAATTTTTATGTCAAATTATAAAGCTAATTAATGATTAAATTTTGGTTTAGACTAAAAATGCGGTAATTCGATGCACGTGAATATCACGGGTGTGAGTCTTAAGGGGTTAACTAATAAGAACAATTCAGAAGTAAAAGTTTTTGCAGTTTTTAGTTTGACTTCGAATTAACCAAAATAAATCTGAATTGGATAATATTTTAGCATTATGTTAATAGGAAATTCAAGGGACCAGATAAGAATATTTGAATTTAAAGCTTTCGAATTAGCCAAACTCCACTGTATTCAGGTACAGATGCGAGTATAGAAAATGGAAGGGTGGGGTAATGCTACTAAGAAACTGAAGTAGTTTATTGGGCTGTATGTTTGATAGAATGTAGAATAGTTGTACTGTTCCTAAATTTTGTTTTTCATGACTTTTTACATACCACTTATTTCTTTGTAGGTGTCATTCCTAAGTAAGTTAGCAAGAAAGCTGCGTTGAAAACGAAGTTACTCGATGAAAGGGCTTTTATTATCCTGTTACATCTTGTAAAGAAGTCATATGTATATTGTCTCATATATATTTTTTGTCATTGTCTTTAACTTCAGGTTTTAATTGTGTGTATTTTGGACTTAAGAAATTCTATTTCTAAAAATAAATGTTCAAAAAAAAAAACTTGTCGCTTTGTTATTTTGCAGTTAAGATGCCTCTGACAGTTGTTACACATGATAATGGTTAGATGTGAAGAAACCATAACAATGTCATTAAGTTTTGAATGTCTGGAGCGATGGAACAGTAAAATGTTAACCCTTTGAACTGCGAACTGCTTATTTAAATTCTTATTTAGACGACTCATTTCATTTTGAATATTTATTGTCATTTCCATCCATATAAAATCATAAAGGACACCTGAGATTCTTAAGGGTGTCCAAGTGATTTTTCTCTTTTAAATTAATTGCTACTGTAACTTAAATATAGATTCACATATCAAAAAATCTGCAATTAGATGCATGGGTCTGACATATCATTTCAGTACAAGGAGTTAAGCTAACCTTGATAACCAAACGCTGAAAGCTGTTGAAACCTTTTCAGCTATCACTTTTGATGAATACTCTGAAACTTTTCTTACATTTATTTATTTTGTCACTTGGATTTCGGAAAGACGGTGGATCCAGTGTAGGAGATAGAATCTGTTAGATAAAATGTAACATCCTGTACACCATACTTTAGGGCTTCCTTAATAAGGGAGCCTTCGTTTAGGGCCTTCAATAAGAGAGTTAGGTGTAGCAAGTGGAAAGAGAATACATCAGATTGGAAAGCTTAATTCAACATTCTCTGTTATTTCAAGATTTGACATTCGTTTGTTGTTGCAGATTATACATGTGAATAGCTGACATTAAGAGCAGAAATTTTTAGTTATTTTATAAGAAGAATCTAATTTCATTTTTAAAATGATAAAAAAAATTTTAAGGAGGTGGAAGAAAAAAATATTAGATTTCACTTTTTGAAGTAAAATCGCAAAGAAATATTACCCCCTATTTTCTCATTTCCCCCCTCTGAATTTTAAAATGTGTTATTTTTATTGGGAATTAATCCTAAATCGAAGTTTTTGCTACTTGCCACTTTTTTTAAAATTCCTCCTGCTTAACACATTAAGCACCATGACTCGCGTCTGAGAATCAAACCATCTATCTAATTAGATGACCTCTTCTCTGCTGTCGAATAACTATAGTAGAGAAGAGGGTGACTGATGTGGTTCGAACAGAAAGTTCAGTGCCAGTCACCGGTGACTGACATGGCGCTTAACGTGTTTATTAGATGAAAACTTAACCTGAGTAGCTCAAATGTTTTCTTTTCCCTCTCCTGGCAGTTACTTTAGGAACAATGGCATGTGATAGTTTAAATGAAACACAATTGTTTATTTACATTTGCCATGTGTTTTATATAATTTGAATATTATCAAAGTTTTATTTTAATATAATGAGTTTTAATAGAAAACGTTTAACTTTTAGTCACTTAAGCCTGGGAAATCCAAGCAGGTAAAAATCCGTCTTTAAACGACATTGTCTTGCGACAAGAATGTGAAGAAGATGCATCATTCAGAATGTCAAGTCGCTCTTGACATAGAAGTGCAAAGGGTTAAAGGAATATGTGAAAGGAAGTAAGTGCTAACTTGTTAACATATTCACGGAGACCGAGCTTATGTTATTTGCTGGGACACCTAAGCTGCTTGAATAACATTTCGTGTACAAAAATGTGCGGCGTACACCGCTTTGCGTTTTAGCTTGTCACGAACTTCGACGGGATATCTCGCTTTGTCCATAAACGTTTTAAAAATTGAATGAAAAGTTAGTCTTTGATGGATGCAGTTTTGCACATTTCTATAAAAATGTAATTATTTGGAATAATTGTAGCCTTTAATGAATAGTATAACCAAGAGAAGGAAACTCGTAGGCTGTGATCACAGAAAGTGTTGAATGAAGATGGATTCAGAATTATATATATAAAAAATGCTTATTCCTATACCGCAGGCGAGATTCTTCTTGGACGGTCGGAAAAGGAATCGAGATTTTAAAAAATTAATAAGTTTTGAATCATACACATTATATTATCATGAATATTTACAGCTGTTTAGATTTATCATACGAAATTAAGCGTTCTGAATTTGCCAGGCCAATGTCTTTCAGTATATCGGGCCTTTATAAGGACAAGAACGAAAATAAATAATATTCAAAATTAGTATAGTCTATACAAAGACTCTCTAAACCAAAAGTTGAGGGAAAATGTGCAATTCTATGCTTGTTTTCTTGTCTTTTAGTACTTTTCAGAAAGGAATTTCTATGATAGATGAATTCAGCCTATCTAAAATAGAGGTTGAATTTTCCAACCCTTGCAGAACTTTTATAGAAATTTTGCTTTTACTCTTTTTTTTTTTCCTTCCAAAAATTACTACAGTTAAGATAAATTTTGTATAAGCTAGTATTATGTAACCAAATGATATTCAGTGACAACTCGAGTT
The DNA here is from genome assembly GCA_013235015.1 of Araneus ventricosus. Classification (NCBI taxonomy): domain Eukaryota; kingdom Metazoa; phylum Arthropoda; class Arachnida; order Araneae; family Araneidae; genus Araneus; species Araneus ventricosus. The sequence goes on from BGPR01006483.1 coordinate 42,279, forward strand.
AATAGTTCGTAAAATATGCGAAATACATGCTTCTTTGCATATTTTGACTGTTGAAAGAGCTCCATGAAATAAAACAACTGAAAATTTTTTTATCACGCTGAATATCGATTATTGGTATTTCTAACTTAATTATGTTGTAATGTATTTGAAAATGCATGGAGATCTTATTCAGGACTGTTTAAGTAGGCGTGATGATACACCGCATTGCTTACCTTATACGTCAACTTGAACTGTCACTAATAAAGTAGACATATTAACATTTTCATTGTGTTATTGTAGCAAGGCCTTTCAAATGACGGAATCTGACTCCAAGTGGTCATTAAATTAGTTTAAAATGTTTTTAAAAAAATTAAAATATTGATTTAATTAAATGAAAAATTACAGCAATGGAACTGGAAACCTAGCAATGTCATTAATGCATTGAAGAATTTTCGGTTTTGGAAAATTTAAAAAAAAATCAGAATAGTATCAAAATGCAATAAAAGATAAAATGAGAAATTGAGAAGCATAATATACTCACTCGGTTCTTCTAATATTTAAGGAAAAATAAAAGCAAAAGAATAAAAATATATTTTTGGAGAAAATTGAAATCAAGAAAGAAAGACAAACTCAACAGAAATGGCGAAACGTCAAATAAAAACCAAACGATGACAAGTAGTTCGAGCAAAAGATTTTTATTAAAAATATAAATAAATCTTTCTTTCTCAGGCGAGGAAAAAATGGATTAATTAAATTTCAATTTTTTTTTAAATGCTTACTAAAATAATTATTCGCATTATTTGAAATTACCATATTAAAAATAAATTGTATTCATTAAATAATTACTGACAAACCATTTTAAAATAATTCTTTATATTTGATTTGCCATATTGCCGACAAACTCCAAGCACCAGAGAACTGATCCCAACTAAAAAATGTGCTTCGGTCGGCTACGACATCGAAACTGCTATAACTTTTAATAGGGCCAAGTATCCCTAACTATTTAGGGTCTAGTGTCCCTAACTTGACCTTTCTAACTAATCTGAAAATTAAACCACTTGGAATTGAGCATAACATAAGCATACTGCATAACATCGTATATCAAATTATAGCTAGAAGTATGCTTAAAACTCAGAAATGTATTAATTCATCATATCTTCAATAATAAGCTTCCTATCCACTGAGAGATGAAAAAGTGAAAATTTACTTTTAGATCCCCAAAACATTTTACTTACGCACCATTATGATGGCTTTTCAGATTGGAATGAAAATCCCCTCCATTAGACCATGTGACCAAAGGTCAAATAAAAATGTCACACACAAATTACCAATTATCTCGTAATCTGAGAAAATCGCGTAGGGTCAAGTATCCCTAGTTTCTCCTATACTGCCATCCTAAGCCTAAAAGGCGTATCTCGAGAAACTATAACGTTTTACTTTCTCGTATACAAAGAGAAAGTATTGTAATCGTCAAAAAATTCGAACTCGAGATTTTGACGAATCTCCACGTTTTAGACCTCCCTGAGTCCGAAAAACACAATTTTGGAATTATGTTTGTCTGTCCGTGAACACGATAACTCGAAAACTATTAGAGCTACGGGGATGAAATTTGGTATGTGGTCTTTAAACATAATTTGTAGGTTTCTATCAATTTTTGGACAAAATCCGTCAACGGGTTGACTGTCTGTCTCTCTGTATAATCGCATACTTGTATCTCGTAAGCCCTTTGACTTAGATAAATAAAACTTAATATCGCGGATGCTATCATTAATTATAGATCTGTGCCCAATTTTCATCTCAATCGGTTAAAAAACAGGTGTTCAAAATGCACATTACGACTGTGTGTTGGCGAGCATTTCGCTTATTTTATTAAGTGAGTATGGTTGGCGTTTGACCTTGGCGGAAATTGTAGCGAGCCGCAAACACGCCCTTCGGAAATTATGGCAATCCCCAAAAAGGAAACTTTGTTTTGACATTCTCCAGATGGACTCCTGTGATTAACCAGAGGTGTAGTGAAATGTTGTGCGATTTCTATAGTAAGATTTCGTACTCAAAACGTTAAATAAAGTTGTGGTACCTCAGCGCGCTTAAAAATTCCGAACATACGCAATTTTTTTGCAAAATATTAAGTTTTTGGGTATTCATAAATTTTATGTTTCATTGTAAATCACCATTCATATTTTTTTTTTTCAAAATAACCAGGCCTTGGGTAAATACCCCAAAAATATTTACCTACCAACTGAGTGTTTACCCACCCCACATTACTGGTCGTATGCGAGAAAGTTTCGGGGAGGTCACTCCCGCTGGTTAGTAAATGTAACATTGCGCTAGTTTTATGAGATACGTATTTTTCTTTAGTCGTTTTCTACTATTTTTTAATAAGATGGCCTCTTTGCTTAAGAATAATGTCAGGCAGTTCAAACATTACTAAGTAGGAAAAATCTGAAAATTAAAAAGAAAAAAATTGAGATACGTCTTTTACGCTTAGGAGGGCAGTATAGCCTACATTTAATTTTTTAAAACTAGAAATAAATATACTTCCATCGCTGAACATTATGCTGTGAACCTCGGTATCGAAATATATTTGGTTTATTGTGAATTAATGCTTTACACATATATTACGTTCGAGCGCATGCGCAATGAGTTTTGTTTTCAAGCAGCAAATTCGATTCCAGCATTTTTGTTGAAATATAGAACCAATATGTAATTCAAAATTGCTTTTCATCTGAACCATAAATCGATAACTCGTCACTTTCAACTTTCCTCACTATATTCACTGGCAAATCAAGTTGACAGAACGTAATACGCTGAGAGTGTCACATGTATGATTAATGACGTAATATAGGGTCAGGTGGGGTAAAATGGGTCGTTTTATAAATAACTCAATGTAAATAAAATTGAAATTGATTTTTTTAAACTAATATTTGTAATATTATTTATCAATATGTTGGGAACATTTTTTCATTTTCAAAAAAGTTAGTTTCATGAATATTCCAACAGAAGAAGAATTGTTTACAAGCTGTGGATGGTGGTGTGCAAAATACATGGTTTACTAACTTCTGAAAATCCCTATATTTTAATAAATAACAGTGCAAATTTGAAGTATTTTCTCATAAAAGAAGCTTTGGAAAACATCTCAAGCCAATCAAATAAGAAAAATATTAAATATTTTCTTTTTTATTTCAATCTGTTTTAGATGGGGTAAAATGGGTCAAAGTTAGGCTTAGCTGTTTTTTTTTTTGTTTTTTTTGTATAGGTCTACTGCAGTAAATTTTGTTAAATTTAAACTATAAATTTAATTTTAAATTGTTACATATAAACAGTGTTAAATTTAAACAATGTTAATTTAACAACTCTATCGCCTGTACATTCAAGTGCCACTAAAGCTGCTATTATTAATTCTAAAAAGAAAAGAAAAAAAAGAGTCCAACACAGAGCTAGAGAAGAAATGACAGAACCCGATATAATTGAACATCTTCATGAAGAACAATTGGAACGACTGAAAAAGAAAAATATGAATTTCGAACTGCCACAGTTAAAACATGAACAGAAAAAATCTCACTCCACAACAAATTGATCTGATTGCAAGATGGTCAAGAATATAAGTGAACTTTAACCTGGAAAATGGGTAGTCTATGAAAAGATTTGTTGGTCAAATCACACATATTGATGGTGCTGATATACATGTGAAGTATGTAAACAAATCAAGAATAGGGGATTTTTATGTTTTTCCTGAAAAAAGAGGACATTGATAGAATAGAAAAAACTGATGTAAAAGTTTTAGAAGAGCCGTTTTGCAATAACCGTGAACAATACTACTTTAAAATTTGAATATTGTATTGTTTATCAGATTATGTAACAGACCACCTTTTTATTTTAATGTATTTCCTAGTAAATATATTCTTTAAGCATCATTTTGCATTTACGACCCATTTTACCCCAAGATGGGGTAAAATGAGTCAAAGCTATTCAAGCTAAGTTTAATTAATATATAATTAAAAAATAATTGTTAAAATTACATAAAAATGTCCTGAAGGAATGTAATGTCAAGATGCAATTGGAAAAAAAATAGGAAAATTGTATGATTTTATTGCTACAAAACTTTGAATGTGAAAATAGCTAAAAAGTGACCCATTTTACCCCACCTGACCCTATATGTTTCTGCAGCTGTAGAAAGAAAACCATAAAATGAATAATTTCATTCTATTTTCATGACCCAAAATATCGATTATTGGTATTTAAAACTTAAGTCTGTTCTAATATCTATTGCTTTTAAACTCATTAGCATTATATTAAGAAAAGTTAAATTGAAAAAAGAAAATTAATATATTAAGAAAAGAAGTAAATAATAGTAAAATAAATTTAATAAAGAGTTTTTAGCTGCCTAAAACCAGGAATTATAGAAAAAGCAGTAGTGATTGGAAAGCTAGCTAATTTTGTTACTAAATTTTTAAATTATGTTGTCTACCCCTTGTACTCTCGGGTACTTTTAGATGTCTATAAATTTTTGCCACCCAATCGCTGCTACTCATTAGTGTACTAAAAGGAATTCTTTTAATTATTTAGTCTTTAATTTATAATTCATTATTATAAGTGTAATAGAAACTTAGACTCACTTGTGGCCAGGTGAAGAGTTTCCTGCCTCCAGAATTATTTCATCCTACCACATAAGTACTTTACAAGACGTTTAACGCTTGCTGAGTAAAAGATAACAAAATAAAGAAACTATAAGAAAGGTATTAAGGAATTTATTTCACAAAAGTCAACAATATATATCAATGGCAGAAGACTGTTGCCATAAAGTAGAACAAAACAGAAAAACTAAAAATGCAAATTACACAGTTCAAAAGCTCTAGCACTATATCACAATAGTAGTCCGAAGATTAATCAGGCTCTGATGCCGCGGTGGCCTGGTGGTAAGATCTCGGCCTTGGGGCCGGAGAGTTCCAGGTTCGAAACCCGATTCCACTGAAGATCCGTCGTGTATTGGGCCTGTTGCACGCTAAATCATATGTAGAGGGGTGTCGTCCTCGTCATCTGACCGAGGTTTAAAATTACGAGGTCCGTCCCAAAATAGCCCTCATATTGCTTCAAAAAAAAGAGACGTTAATATAACTAAACTAAACTTAATCAGGTTCTCACGGCACCACACACTTTTTCTCATCACTACCAGGTGGCGCCACAAATATAGAATCAAAATTTAATTAAATTATATATATATATATATAGTCGATTAAAAAAAAAAACTGATAATTAAGTTCTGAAAATATTGAAATAGCGTACTGTCACTGAGAACACAAAAGTGTGTAACATTTCAAAACTCTAGCACACCAGAGTGTAAAATCGATTACAAAGCTCTTTTATTTTACAAATAAGAAATAAATTCAATAAAAGTGTTGAATAATAAATTTGATTAATTCGGAAGTTTTGACTCCAAATGATACCTTTCTAAAATAACTTAATAAGTTTCAAGTTATATATTGAATGTGAGGTTCCTGGTAAAATATCAATATTATCTTGTTAGTTTCTCTAGTATAAAGTAAATTCAGCAACAAATAGAAAAATCGGGAGACGCGATATCCGTCCTTTCCTGTACATTTCGTTGGAATAGTGACTTGAACACATTTGCTGCTACTATTCTCGCCTGAGATTCGAACCTTCTATCTAATTAGATGACCCCTTTTCTGCCATCTCTTAACTACAGTAGAGAAGGGGTCATCTAATTAGATAATAGGTTCTGGACACGCCAGAGCGTCGGTGGCATTGAATGCGTTAATTAAAGTTTCACCAAATTGTTGTAAAACTCATTACCTTAAAAAATGTTTATTCCTTCTCTTCCCTTTTGTAGCACTCGCAACACTATATTTTCTTTCAGATGTTTTAATGCTGGTATAACATCGCATAAGAGTGTGTACGTAAGTTTTCAAATTAAGAATATATCTAATTTTATAGTTTAGTTTAGTTATATTAGCTTCCCGTTTTTGAAGCAACACGAAGGCTATTTTGTGACGGGCCTTGTTATTTTGAACCGCGCTTGAGATGACGAGGACGACACCTGATCTGGTATTCCCCTTTCCAAATTTCTGCACCACACTAATGGGCGGACGTTTGGCCACTAAGTAGAACTTAACGCGAAACAGGTCCAATTCACAGTGGACCTTCAGTGGAATCGGGTTTCGAACCTGGGGGTATATGTTTACTGTAGGCTTGAAATATCATTTGTTCTTCTGTCATCTAAAATGTACACTCGACATGTACATACGGATCTAACATGTACACTCGAAAAAATGTGGGTAGAAAACGGATTGCAAAAAAAAAAAATGTCTAGTCAATAAGGCATTTGTAAGTAAAAATAGTTAAGAAATTCATCTATACTTAATCCTATAGAGCCCAAATTTATTATTTGTTTGTAAAAAATAAACAATTTAGCAATAATTCATGTTTAAAATAATTCATTTCACCCAGATTAATTAATCAGTATCATCCAGATTAGTGGCGTCATCTGACCGAGGTTCAAAATTACGAAGGCCGTCCCAAAATAGCCCTCGTATTGCTTCAAAACGGGACGTTAATATAACTAAACTAATCCAGATTAATGAATTAAAATAATCCATTCATTATTCATTTGTATCCAGATCATGTTGCCATCTAGGAACATGTAAGTGCAATACTAGTGCAAGTGATGACATCTGTTGATTATTAAAAGCAGATAACTCCTGAGAAGCCAACTGGCATCACCGGACCGGAAATAGTTAAAATATTTCATTAAAATGTGCCATATAACTTCTTCTCTTTTAGCTGTCGTAAATTAACGCTTCATTTTCTCATTTATTTCTCAACTTCGGGAACGTAGAGAAATTCGTCTTACGAAAATGGGCCCGCGAAAATTTTTTCCGTAGGAGAAAGTACAAGAAGACATGATACGAGGATGGATCCAAAAAAAGTTTACAAGGGTAATAAAATATTATTTATTAATATTAGACAGAAAATACAAAAGGGAATTAAGAGGCATACTTGCCGATCACTTTTCCACATAATCACTAAATCTATTTAGGCATTTATCTGAACGCTGGACCAACTTCTTTACCCGGCTCGGTAGAAATCACGTCCCTGCTTATTGAGAAAGTTCTCGGTAGCTGTTTTCACCGTCTGAAGTGAACTTTGTTCCCGATTAGATTTCCTTCAATTTCGGAAATAGTCACTGGGCCATCGTGAAGCCATCCGACGCAAACGCCATGGCATGTCGAGTGATGGTGTCATCCTCCTGCATGACAATATCCATACTGCTCGCAAAACTCAAGAATTGCTGCAAAAGTTCAAGTGGGAATACAGCCTAGATTTGGCACCCAATCTGGGTTCCAAACACTTATTTGGAACAAAGTTCTCTTCAAACAGTGATGTGAAAACAGCTGCTGAGAACTCGCTAAATGGGCAGGGACGTGATTTCTACCAAGCCGGGTTAAACAAGTTGGTCCTGCGTTCAGATAAATGCCTAAATAGATTTGATGATTATGTGGAAAAGTGATCGGCAAGTATGCCTCTCAATTCTCGTTTGTATTCTCTATCTATTGTTAATAAATCATTTTTTATTACCTTTGTAACCTTTTTTGGATCCATCCTCGTATTTAGATTTCCATTCAAAAGAATCACATTTCTCAAAGATTAGACAAAAGTTATTTGTTGTTTTAAAGCAAGGAATACGATCACCTTACTATAAAATAATGAAAAAATAAAACAGGATTTTTGTCTGCTCTTTGATCATTAGAGCGTAACGTATGATTTCCATCTCAAAAGTGTTTCAAATTGAGCATTGTATTTTGTTGTACAGCCTTTCCATCTTCAGTACTAGAATAAAGACATGGAATGTCTTTTTAACAATCTGGCGCATAACTATAAAGAGTAAATTCTGAGCAGTGAAAGTTCACTGTTATTAGACGATCGGTGCAACGGTGCGGTTCATTTTCTGCCTTTTTTGAACTCTATATTTGGTTAAATCGTCGTCGTTCAGGCAGAAGTCGCGAAGTCCACAAAAACCTTTTGATGGACTACTGCAGTCAACTAGAATTCGCAATTAATGATTTCGTGATATAAACCTACTATTTAAATATCAGTAAATAAATTGTTGGATCTAGGAACCTGTAAAATAATTTTTACTATTTATCAAAAATAAGTTTAAAATGAACACATCTTGAAACTACAGTTTTGGCCTTAGTGACTTCTGCCTAAGCGACGACGATATATATATATTTTACTAGTATTACACATACACAAACTCCTTTTTCAAACAGAAAATAAACCTTTTGAGTAGAACTAAAGTGACCAGACGTCTCGTATTAGTCGGGACAGTAATTTTATTCTTTGTCACATTTTGAGAAAAAGTCCCAAATTTGAATTAAATATCATAGATTATCCCGCTTTTTACTTATAAGTAAGTATTTCATTGCAATTAAGAAAAAACCCCAATTAACTAGATTAAATTAAGGAAAAGACTTGTTGCAAAATTATTAAAATGCACACTATCAACTGTAAACAAAGTTATTAACACTGATTTAAATCTTGAAAAGGCCCCCCATAAATACAACGATCATCGTGTTTCTTCCATGTCATATCGCTGAACGCAGAACATGCTGCAGAATTCTCTATGAAAAACATTTATCAGGAGAAAAATGAAAAAAAAATGTTGAAAAATAGATGAAGCTTGGGTCTATTTACATGACTACAAGAATAAAAGATCAATTTTTTATCATCAAAGAGGAAAAAAAAAAAAATCTTAAAACATAGTTCAAAGAATCTGAAGAAAGTTTTTCTAAGGGTTTTATGATTGTTCCTGGTTTTTCATATAAAGGGAAAATAAAATTAAAGAGAATAGAAAAAATTTTAAGATTAACTCCACATACTATCAGGAACATATTTTATCCCCAATCTCCAAATATGAAATATCATCTCTTTACCCACAGCGCCACAAGTCAGTAGAAATGCATCGAGACAAACGTCGACCTACAACCCTTTGTGGACTTTGGAAAGCTGTTTCAGAGGAATGGGGCAAAATACCTCTTCCGATACTGCAAAAGGCATTATTGTCATGGAAGTAACGATGCAGAAAGAGAGTTAATAATAAGGGTTATCAAACTAAACATTTAAAACACGAAAAAATAGTTCTTAGAAAACCTTAAAAATCGTCTAAAAAATGTGCGAACAGCCTCTATATTGTGTCATCGGTCCAATTAAAGAAGCTGATTTCCCAAACTGACCACCAATTTCTTTAAGCAAAAGTTTTTTTTAATTCTCAAATTCACACCAGCGCCCAATGTATGAAAATTTATGCACTGTATTAATTCCGCCTTCCTTTGGTTCCTCTACTTTTTGAACCAACATTGATGTCCCTTTATTGTTTTTTTTTTTTTTTGCTTTGGCTTGTCTCAATTCCAATTTATGAGGACTACTAGTTATTAAAATTGCTTTCCTGTCTATTATAATTCAGGTAACTGTCTGTGGTCCAATTTGAGCGCCCGTCTAAGATGGGCTTTTAGCTTGTAAACCATATCTCAGAACTAATTGTAACAGATTTACTCACGAAAGATATAATACAAAATCTCATGCACATTTTTTGGCATAATTTACAACGATACTTTTCATTGTTGAAACGCAATTCATTCTGTTTTCATTGTTTAAACAAATATTTAATTGCGCGTTTCTCTTTCATTGTTGAAAGCTGAGATAATATTATTATACAATCATCCGATTTCCTCGTTCAATAATGACGCAGACAAAAGGGGCGGGGTTATTTTAAGCTCCGCTCAGCGTTAGCGACATCTCTGGGCTTTTATATTATAGATTTTAGTAAATTGTAGCCAAAGAAATTTCTTCTCTGAGGATATAATAACACATTTTGTTACTTTAAAACAGCGTAAGGACTATTAGACTTTTGTTAAAATCTTTAACTGATGATATCTAAATGTATCACTAACTGCGGTTACGTAACGTTTTCTCATAAAAGTGATTCCAGAAAATACTTTTAAATCGTTGCAACATAAGTTTACTTCTTTATGACCCAATTACAAGTTTAATAGAATTGAGATTATGATTAATGTCCAATCTAGGAGACAGTCCAAATAAGGCATCCCTCCCTTATGTGATTCGGAAAAGAAAAGTATTCTTAATTACAGGTGAAATTATATAAAAAAAAATAATCCCCTGCCCACTCAAAATATTTTTGTATCGATAAACATTTATTTTTCTCTGAGGAGTCTTGCATAAAGTGATTTCGTGTCCCCGGGCAGCCCTAGTTTTTAATATTTTGTCCGGCTTGAAAAAATGTCCGTGGTTTGGAAGAAATATTCCGGATTCTCCCGTTTTTCACTCATAGGTAAGCAGTTTATATAAAAAAAGATTTTTGTTGTCTGATTTTTAGCTTTTTGTTCCGGGTTGATCCCTATATCTCAACTTCTCCAATATCTTGAGCGTCACGAATTGCAGTGACGTAGAGATCCGGGGGCGGCGCCAGGAAGGTATAGATGCTCCGGGTGCCATATAGACACATTATTAGTGTGTTTATGCCCCTTTTTAATGCCAAAGGGATGAGGGGTAAAAAAAATATGTCATGCCCCATGCTCTCTTTGCCTTTGTCAAACCACTGATGACAACTGGAGGCGAAATAATCACATTATGGCCCGGGCGTCACAAAATCTCGCTACGCCACTGCCTGGTTGAAGTTCACAATATGTTGTCATTTTAGTAGAACTCATAATTCATTTAGAATGACAACTTTAATAATTTTTTGGGGCCGCGGTGGCCTAGTGGTAAAAGTCTCGGCTTCGGGGCCGGAGGGAGCCCGATTCCACAAAAGACCCGCCGTGTAGGGAGCCTGTTGCATGTTAAATCATATGTAGTGGCCAAACGTCCCCCAGCTGGTGAGGTGCGGAAGTTTGGAGAGGGGGGTGCCATCTCAGGTGTCGTCCTCGTCATCTGACCGCGGTTCAAAATTATGAGGTCCGCCCAAACATAGCCCTCGTATTGCTTCAAAACGGGACTTTAATGTAACTAAACTTAATAATTTTTTTAGAAAAATAATCAATGATACTTGTTGGGATTTTTTTTTGAAATACATCCTATTTCTAAACTAATAAATCTTCGGATACTATTTCGTCAGTTGAACATCTTTTTGACGAAATACACCTTCGATATTTATAATTTGTTTAGAAGAAATACTTTAATCTTACTCTGCAACATCCTCTGATGCATTTTGATAAGCTTTTAAATTATTCCTTTTTAGAGTTTTTCGTTCATTTTTGGTTGTTTTAGATTCCTTTATACCATATTTTTTTATTTGCATAGTATTTTTATAAAGTGATCGTACTTATAATACTCCGTATAACATTTTGGAGAGTAAATATTAATGAAAAAATAGCACAGATATCAACTCTAGCTTGCTGATGTTTCGAATTCTTTCCGTCAGTTACAACCATGTGGTGACAGTGTTAAAATTAAAATTTTTCAAATGTTTAACATTAGAAGAACAGTTTCTAAATGAGTATTATTTACTAAAATACATGGAATTCATCTTTTCCTTTCGTTCCTTTCATTAACTAAATTTCCACCCGTTTCAGAATGCATACAAGAAGATCAAAACTAAGAAATCAAAATATTTCAAAGCTGATAAAAGTTACCAATCGAAACATGTAACTGAAAGCTTGCACTGCCTAAGCCAAGTGAAATTTTGAACTTCACTGCTAGTAATTCGAAATAAGCTGATAATTGAGAACAAAATATTTTTATGTAATTAAATGCCATACATCTGTGAGACAAAATAAATTAATTGGTTTGATTTCGTGTAAAGAAGCATATGTGTCAGCCGTTTGGATTTATTGAAGAATGACAGGCTCATCTTTTCCTCCTGTTTTTGGAACTTGCTGGTCCTGTTTTTGATCCCTCCTTTACTGAAGAAAAATATTCGTCAAATTACACTTGTAAAGAAATAATGTCATTAGAATTTTTAAAATTTCCAACCACGAATTCTCATTTTGTTTTTCAAAGCAACCCAAATGATCTAGCGAACATTTAGAGTAAAAAACAATAAAACATTTGACGTTTTTGCATGTTTTTAAAAATAAATAATATCGTTTACATAATGCATTAACAGCTGTATTTATTTTATTTTTGGCATATTTTGATGTTCCGGATTCCTAAGAAAATGATTCATTATTTACCGAATTGGACCAACATGATATTTTATTTCAATTTGCTATTTGGAATTATATTTGAAGCCACTTGTAGATTTCCATTGTGTTAATTGTTGAGGCAAAGATAATTAAGGAAATATCTTCCGACACAGGAATATTCTAAGAGAAAAGAACTTATAATGTTGCCTAATATTTGAAATGATTTATTCAACTGAATAGTTTCCAATATTTTAACAGCTGAATTAAAATTAAATAAGCACAAAAGAAAAAAAAATGCTATTGTTCCCCGGAATTTGAAATTTTGTCTTCAACCGAATGGTTGAAGCTGTTAGTCAATAACAGAATTAAAATGAAATAAATGCAAAAAAGAAAAATAGCTATTGTTCCGAGGAATATGATATTTCAACTTTCAATGCACAAATTAAAATATTCTTCCTGTGTGTTGAAATGTTAGTGTAAGGAAATATTTAAGATAGTATTGAGACGTATTTGTATCATTCTGCTGCCGCAATTAACTCCTTCCGTGAAAAATATTTTGCTTATTGTTTCAAACACCGGTGTCCTACTGTTTTAAATATTAGCTAAATATGAAATTTTCGTAATTTTGCTGGGAAATTTATTCCTGTTTGTAAAATGCAGTTAACATTATTTTTGAACCAATTTTGAATTTTTCTATATTTTTATTCAAAAGAAAATGTTGAGAATACTTCTGCACTGAGAAATCGATGCCACGTGTAATCATCATGTTTATAAAACCAGGCCGTTCCTAACTTATTCAAGTTTGGTTGTTTTTCTGTCTGTTGGCTGCATCAGTGTAAAAACAAAATAAAAAATCTCATACTGTTTAATTAGCATAACCCTTCATTGATTATTTTCTATTCATTAAATTTTTTTAAAAAAACGATAGATCTTTGAATCATTGGTTCGACTGATTTGAAAGCTATTCTGAGCTGCACACTATACCTGCTTTCCACACCGCGTTAACTTATTCGAGTTTGGTTGTTTTTCTGTTAACTATATATATATATAATTCAAGTTTGGTTGTATTTCTGTCTAACTAAATTTTCTTGAATTCAACCCGGGGCGCTGTAAATATTGAGTTTAGTTGTTTTGTTAAGTTAGTTAACGTCCCGTTTTGAAGCAACACGGTGGCTACTTTGGAACTAACCTTGTAATTTTAAACCGTGGTCAGATGCCGAGGACGACATCTGAGCCGGCACCCCCTCTCCAAACTTCCGCGCCACATGAGCGAAAGGACGTTTGACCCTCGACTTCAGACTTAACGTGCACCTGACCCAAATACTTGAAGAATCTTTGATGGAATCGGGTATCGAGCCTAGAACCCTCCGCTTCCAAAGCCGAGACTTTACCACCAGGCACCATGGACCACATCTTGAGGATTGATTGTCAAGTTGGGACGTCTTGTTGCTTTACAATTGAAATTTATGACAGCATGCGCGTACACATGGAATTTAATAATGATCAAAGGAATGACGATGTGAAACTGGGAATTTTCCCTAAAACAAGATGAATATATTCCATGCAAAGTAAAAATTGGGAAGGATAAATCTGCAGAAGCAATTTTTAAAAAATAAAAAACCTTAATCTTTCTTAATTTTTTTTATATGAACTATTTAATTATAAGTAAAAAGCGGGACAATTCGGGACGTGTTTTTCAAAATCGGGACAAACAGTCTGAAAGCGGGACTGTCCCAGCTTATCTGGGATATCTAGTCACTTAATCCATTTGCATATTTTTGCCACCTTAGAAGTACTTATCACTTTGTGCTTCTAAGTCTGCTTTTAGTCAAATGTATTGTACTTGAGAGTTAAAAATGTTTTGCAACAACTCGATTCCGTTTTAGGTGCGTTATTGTCTGACCATTGGCCCCGATGGTGTGGCGCGGAAATCTGGAGAGGGGCTGCCAGCTCAGGTGTCATCCTGATTATCTGACCACAGTTCCAAATTACGAGGTCCATCCCAAAATAGCCATTATGTTGCTTCAGAACGGGAAGTTAATATAGCTAAACTAAACTGTCTGGCTATTAGTTAAGCTAAAATGATAATGTTAATGAATTTTATTAGAAGTATTTACTATGAATAAGAGGGAAAAAATCTTTCAGAATTATGTTCAAAATTCATTTATATTAAAAGGATGGAATGCTACAAAGCTGAAATAATAACAATAGTAATAATAAAAAAAAGTCAAGAAATACAAAAGCTTTTAGCTTACCTGTTGGAAATTAGTGCTGCATGGGAAAGACTTTATGTCTAAGAACAGAACCAATATTTCGAAAAAAAAATAGTCGTCGTGTCAGTGAATATAAACGCTATTTCAGAGAGAGAAACATTAAATTTTCATAGTGATGAATACTAATCTGTTGCACGATGCAAATTCTGTGCTGTTGCTTTATGCTCCAGTTACACAGATACTAGTTTTTCAGAGAAAAAATAAGAAGAAAAAATTATCATCGTATTCAAGAGCAGTAGAAAATTTAAAAATATTTAGAATGGCCTGTTACGGTAAGATTTAATTCTTATTTTTATGGGTCTAATGACTTTTGATATTTATAAAATTCTCTTTTTATTCTACGTCAGGAAAAACAAAAACTTTTTAAAAGAGAAATTTAAATTCAAAATTTAAGAAAATACGAAAAATAGAAACAGCAAACATTGAATGAAATCTTTTCAAATGCCGATTTAGATTATTTTACTGTATGTTGTTTTTGATTTTAAACTAACTTTTAAACATAAATTTAAAGCCAAAAAGTGCCATTAAATTGTATTAAATTGCCGGTGAAGAATTTAGATTGAAATGGCTTTGTTTGTTATCTTTGTGTGTTTACTTTTGAGTGAGTTTTGCCCGAAAGAGGGGGGAGAAAAAAAGTAAATGAAGCCAAAGTTTTTCTAAAACAAAAATAAGCAGTGGGTAAAGGTGGTTGGTATATATTTATAAACTCCTTCAGTTGTATGGTGGGATATTTTTATTTCAGACCCAGTGAACTTCCTCTGTGGAAGGAAGCGAGTTTCGAAATCTAAACGCTGTTCATTCGCTGAAAAATAAATATTTATCGATCGAAAACTGAGTGTAATGATGGATTTCAAGCTGTTAATGAACTTCTGTTCAGATTTCCGTGAGTTTACGTTTATTTTTTCTTGTCTTATTCTGTCAGTACTGTGTTGTATGTAAGACTAATAATAATGTTCCTCCGGTAGCATAGAAGATGCGTTTACCTGTTTCGTAATGCTGATCAACACACAGCAAGCAAACTTTTCTTGATTTAAGGATAGTTTTAAAAATGAATTTCAATCTGAAACTGTATGATTTTTATTTAGTTGCTGTTATTTGCCAATTTTGTTGTCGTCTTTATTTGTGATATCTCTCATAAACTCATTTTTTACCGTATACCGAAAAAACTCAAGATTTCTGATTTCTTTTAACTCAGAACTGTTACTTTTTTGTAATACTGATCGCCAACGAAGTACTGACAATTTTTTCTTAATTTATGCTACTTAAATTAAAATCCAACTCGCAATTAAGCAATAATTTTCATTTCATTGAAATTATTGGTGAATTCATTTTGACAGCATGATTTTTAAAAACGGCCATCCCTGGTATATATTAATGTACGGAAGCTCTATCTGATTTATACTGCTAATCACTAGGCAAACTTTAATATTTTTCTAAATTTGGGAAAGCTTGCAAGAGTTTGCGATGAGATTATTTTTTTATTACCATTTTGAGTTTTAAAATCATTCGTAAATTCATTTCTGTCGTTCATTAAATGACCGTACAATTCAGGTATATTTTAATTTACAGAGCAGCTACCTGTTCCGTTTTTATTTACTATAACCTCACAGTGTTTAATAGTTTTAATTGTTAGAGTACCTTTATACGAAAATTTGAATATATGCCGGAGCCAACGGACGATTTTCTTTTTAATTTTTAGCTTTGAAATTACTCGTTAATTCATTTCAACCTTATATTGACAGAAAAATGCACATTTTGGTATATTTTACTTGATAGAACAGTAAATATTTTTACTGTTCTACCAAGTGATGTTTTAAGGATTTTATGAGAAACTGACTAAAACGTTCTATAAGTAATGCTCACAAAATTTTTAAAATATTTTGCTGGAAAAAATTTAATGTTCTGTTTACAAATGACTTTACTGGATGTTCACGCACCAAAAGGAATAATTCGAAAATTCTTATTCTTCATATTTAAATAAACTTATTAAAAGTAACATTCCCGAGAAGTTTCATAAAAATATTCGCTATCTTGATATGAACTTTTAGGTAAATGAGAAGAAAGCATTTTTCTATCTTCACATAATCATAAAAGAAAGAAAGGGGATTACTTTGTTGATCATTGTTTCGAAATGATAATCGTCAAATGTTTTCAAAATAGGAGTATATTCTTCTGAGGTATCATTCATAAGACTACTTTAAGGAGGAATGGTAAAATAAGATTTAGAAATACAGTATACTCTCTATTATCCGTTATTATCATGCATGTAAAATCGATGTTGATGTTTGATCAAGAGATTCATTCCGAACTATTGAGCCGTGACGGCGGAGGCTAAAGAATAGATTTTTCTTTCTTCCTCCACGTGCAATCTCTACCGGTTCAATCCCTAATTTTCCGAGAAATGAATCATGCATTGCCTGTTAGCTCATTCTCGTACGAACACGCTTCCTCCTGACACGTCATTCTTTAATTTCTTCGTCTTCTTTCACTTTTACTTGCACGTGTTACTTTAGTTTTTGCGTCTTGTTTATCGTCAGTTAGTAGCGTGAAATTTTTTACTGGTAAAAATGAGTGGTGTGAAACGAAAACGAAACATTTTAAATGTTAAACAAAAAATTAGAAATCCTTCAAAAACTTTATAATGGAGAATCAGTTAGTATTGATGCAGAAGATGTACTAAATGAGGGAAATACAATTTCTCATTCTGCTGCTCTACAATCTGTGGAAAGTTTGTTAGATTACATGGGACAAAGAGGATTTGATTACGGTGACATTACTGCGGTTCGTAAAATATGTGTCGATATACGACAAGAGATGAACAAACAGCAGAAGCAAAGACGCATTACAGATTTTTTAAAGCAATAAACGTTAAAAGGAAAATTCCTAGTTTGATGTTATGCAGCATGCAAATGTAAGTAATATTTATATTTTTGTACTGATGTCGATTTTTTTCTTTAATAAAAAGGAGTTTTCGGATTATTCGTGTTTTTCTATTGTCCGTGCGATCCCTCCCGGTTATTAACCCGGATAATTGGCAGTGCACTGTATATTTAAACTAGTTTAAATAAAATGTAAATCAGCTGTTGAGTTTTGGAAACCAACCAACGTCGCGAAAATTAAAGTGACAAGGTGTTCTGGACCAGTCGTGACAGACCAGATTTTCGACTACGTCCAAGAATTGAAAAAAAAAATGTCCCGGATTTGTCTCGAATTCGAATTAAATGTCCGGAAATGTCCCTTTTTACTGTTAACTCTTTATAACTGTTTCCAGCAACATTTTTATTTTCTTTTAGTCTCATTAGATACGTTTTGGTGCAGAATAATCCCAGAAAAGAGGAAAACCCTTTTCAATGAATTAAAATAACTTAAATAATTTTAAAAAAAGTTCCTCCTGCTATCAATTGCTTGCTGTAGGTAACTACATTCTTCTTGTTCTTGTGAATACCGTCCAGACAAACGGTCATTTTACAGAGATATAACTATGATTAAAAAGCGATACTTTTAGTGCTGTCGGTATAGAAAGGGTTAAAAAAACAGTGCATATTAAAAATAATATTAACTAAATATAATTTGAAACAATTTGACTTCCGAATAATTCGCCTTCCCGACTTTTACCCTATAAAGGATAGAGTAATCTCTACGTGTATGATTCAGGGTGAAGGAAAAATACAAATATATTAATTAACCTTCTGAATCTCTCTCTGTCTTCTTCCTTTTTTTTTTAAATTTCGTAATAAACTATTTCATTGTTTCATATTTTTTTTAATTTTATATGTATTTATATTTTTTTGGAATTTGTCGAGCTCCACACACGATTTCCCCTCCCCTTACCAACTAGCGTCCCGGATGCGCGCTCGGTTTGCAGTGCTACCCAAAGAAAGAAAGAAAGAATTACATTCAACTTTCTTAAAGCACAATTAGTTTGTTCCGTTTTGTATCGAAACAGTGCTAAGCGAAGCCAACACGCTTAGCTTAGGGCTACGGAAAAATTCGTGCTACGTAAGGAATGTCCGAGTTTGTGAAGTCATGCTATATGAAAATCATGTTGTCAGAATGTCATGTCGTCGGAGAGCTTTCGCAGTTTTTGCTTCTTGTTATATGAAAACCATGTTATTAGAATGCTACGTTGGGAAATAGCTGACTGAAAAAAAATTCAAGCATGTATTTTCGCTACAGCGGTAGTTTTTAGCCTGCCAACTGCATTACTGTGACAACTTCATTAAATTCATCACGTAATTTAATTAATCTTAGTTAAAGCTAAGCTTATTCCAACTTCAGTCATTAATTCTCAGTAATTATTAAGCCAGATTCCTAAAGAATCAAGCTCAAAATTCATGTGCTATATTTTCCAGTGTTTTATGGTCATACAAAGCAAATATGATCTTTTTGAATAAAAAAAAACGTAAAAGAGTGTGGCGACGATTAGGTGAAAGGAACTTTAAAGGGCCATTTTTTTCTAGTATTGTTATAGTAAAATGGATTTGGGATTGAGATTCATTTAAGAAAAGAAATTCATTTAGCTTATTCGATGAATGTTAATTTTTTGTTAGTTAATTTTGCTAATTAATAATTAATTATCCAGACATCTTGTTATGGTTTGAGAAAGGAAATTGGAATATCTTGGTTTTTGTTTCATAAAAAAAAATGACGAGAACTTATGCCAACCTTAAAAAATGCATTTAAAAATGAATGGACTTGGCGGTATGTATACTTACCACGGTCTTATAAAGGGTTAAAATGATGAATATTCTACAGAGAGTAGAACACTGAGGCGGAAATGCGATGGTATGGGGTTGTTTCCCCCTAAAGGTGTTGGTGAAATTGTGATGATCAACGATAAATGATTGTAAATATGCCCGTCGATATCATGTCCCAAAATCTGAAGAAATCCATCAACAATTAAAGTGTGGGTCGACGGTATATCTTTCAACAAGATAATAACCTAAAACACACGTCAAAGATTTCCAAAGATTATTTCTCAAAAAACACGATTATGATACTGGAGAGCCCACCACAAAGACTAGACCTTAATCCCATCTCAAATTTATGGTCAGTTTTGAATTAGAAATCCACTTTTGAAGAGATAAGAAATAAAAATCAATTTTTTGAGACGATCCCAATGAATGGTGCAGTATCAACCAGGAGACAACTCAGAAACTGGTTGATAGCCTGCATCAAAGACTGGAAGTAGTGATTCAGGTCAAAGAAGGTCCATATAAACATTAAAAACCGATATTTTATTTTTAAAAATTGTTATGTTATTTTTTCGGTATAAGTTTTTGACCGTTTGAATAATTTTGAACAATAGATAATTTAGAGTTACATGAAAATGTTCCAATTCTGACTTATTTTGCGATAAATCTGGAGTTATTTGAAGTTTTTTCTAATGAATACGATTGAATTAATAATAAAATTAATATATTTGAGATATAAATAAATAAATTTATTTTCTGTAATAAAAAGTGTAAAATTTTATGTAGCGTTCTAATAATTTGAACAGCACTGTAAATCTATAGGTACACAAGGATAGCAGAAAAAACAGACCACATTACATTGCTGGCATGTACTCATTTATTTTAAATAGAAAAAGAAATTCGATTCAAGTACAGAATTGAGAAAAATTCATACGCATCTAATTTTTTAAGCTTTCTTAAAAAAGTTTTCCGAGAGTAACTCGTTTTTTTAAAACATTCGTTGGATAAATCTTTGAGCTAAATAATGCTCAACAAAAGATTCAGCACGGTATTGAAATGATCTTAAAGTACAAAGGGTTTGCAATGTCTTTTGAGATTCTCTACTGGCTCCTCTTCATCATCGTTGTCCTCATTAGTCCAGTCAACGAAGGCCAAAAATCGACGATTAGAAAAAAAATGGTGTAGTTTTGAAATTTGGCAAAGTTGTTGGGGGTAGTTTCCTAAACGATATAATAAAAGTCCCCGCCTGTGGGGAGTGCGCGGGGGTACAGGGGTTTAAACGGGGGCGTTTTCAGTTTTTCTTAAATATCTCGAAAACTATGGACTCTAGCAAAACACACTCTATTACAAAATTAAATTACATGAAATTTCCCACAAAAAAAGTCCTACATTTTTTTTGTAGCATCAATAGATTAGAAGATACAGGGGGATTCAAAAGTGAATATTTCTAAAATTCCTTATTGTAATGGAAAAATCAATTAAAAGTGCTGAATCTACAACCCTCAGAAAAACCTCATGCCTATATAATAATTATACAAAGGTAGTACTGTATGTGTAGGAGTGTGTGTGTGTGTGGGGGGGGTAACAAACCCATGGATGGACGGCCGTGTTCCCTTCCTCCCCTCACATCCATTCCCCTTCACAAGTCCCCTTCTGCTTGTAGTTCAGTGAACGAATTGTACACTTAAAAAAAGTTATAGTTTTGAAATTTGGAACAGTTGTCGGGAAGACTGCCCTAAACGATATACGAAAAGTCCCCGCCGGTGTGTGTGTGTGCGGGGGTTCAAAGGGAGATTTCTCAGTATTTCTTAAATATCTCGAAAACAATAGGTTTGGGCGAAAAACTCTTAATTACAAAATTAAGTTACATTAAACTTCCTACAAAAATAGTCCTACATATTTTTCGTAGGATAAATACTTTAGAATATATAGCGGTATGAAAATGTGCATAATTACAATAAGTGATTCAAAATGTTTGTTTTCTTTTTAAGAAACAAAGTTTTTATTTCAAAATGGAGGCTATCTATCTATTACAATATATCTATAACATAATATTATATATATATATATATATATGGTATTCTAATATTTCCATTAAGATCTATAGAAACACAATTCTCACTCAATTTTCTCGTATTAAATCTATTTGTTTAAATGAAAATTCAAAATCGAGACAATCAAAGCTTTTGTTTGATCAACTTTTAAAAAATGGTATTCCCGAAAACTTTGTGCGACGATATCTCAAGCAGTGAATTTGGGGCTATCGGCAAGGCCTTTTTCTCCTTTTCTTCCTCTGTTTGGCAACAGCATTAACTGGTTTGGCGACATTTCCTCGTGCATCTTACAGTCTCGTGTGCTTATTCCTGGCGGTGGTAAGCCGGTGTGTGTGTTCTCTTTCTTGTTTCTCTTCTATTGTTTCTTCTGTTGTTCTTCTATTATTCTCTTTTATTGTTTTGTGAATATTACTGTATTATTTTTATTCTATTTCTTATGTATTCGGATTTTTTAAATCATCTTCATTGTATTTGTCTTTTATTCCAGAATTTTTCCGTTTTTAATTGTCTTGTCCTTTTTGAGGGGATAGCGACAAATTTTTACGGTTTTCGTATGCCGTTAGCAGAAAAAAGCACTTATTAATATCATAGGCGAGCTTCTTTTCCTGACGAGAGGCTCGCCATGATATTTTTCGATTTATTAAAATTTTTGTCTCCTTTTTTTGTCTGTTGTTTCTTGTATGTTTTTGTATTTTTGTCTTTTGTTTCTTGTTTGTTTTGATATATATATATATAAAAATATGCATAACCCATTTTTACTCTTGTTCATAATCGAATTTCATCATATTTTTCTACTATTTGATCAAATTCTAACTCCTCCTCTTCTTCTAGAGGGGCACCATTAGTACAGATGTCATGGCAGGCGCTACAAACAGAAACACAATGCCAAACGAGTGTTGCAACGCCGCTCGTTTGGTTCAGGAGAGATCAGCTTTGATCTTGGTTGATGATTTGAGAAATGTTGCATATCTACAGTTATTCAAATTATGTCCATTAGCAGGGGTTTTGTATATGGCTAGAAACATCTTCTCACCGGCTTGTGATATAGCATCTGGTGTTGATGATAGGTTATAAAAGATGTCAGCAAGGTTTTTCATCTGGCTCATTTGATTTTTGAACAATATAACTACAGTGCTTTGCTTTTTCTATAAATAGCTGATGTCATGTCGCAGCCACTGAATGCATGGAGAAGGAGGATGGTTTGGGGAAAAGAAAGCTCTTTTTGGAGCTTTCTTGTAGAAACTAATTTAGCTTCGACTTTTCTCTTGCCAGGTTTCATAAAATAAATATTAATTTCTGGTGGTGCCAAAGCAATCAGTAACACGACTAGCTATACGTCTTTCCCTTGGGATGAGAAGTTGCTTACTCTAACCCAGATCTCACAATATGAATATCAGCATCCCCTGTAGCGACTGCGACTCTCATTTCAGTTCCTTTAGCAGCCATTTTTTGTGTTAGTAATTGAACATGCCTGGTCTTATTTCTTCGATGGCAAGAAAATGTTTCAGTCGAACTGTGACAGACTGGTTGTGAGCTTTTAATTTAAACTCAGAGCATAGATATGTAGATTTAATTTATACTGTCTAAATAAACTCATTTGGAGCGTTAACATAACCAAAAGACTGAGTAGAAGGGATCTAGTGGAGGAGAACGGACGTGAGGGGAGGCAGAGAGCACGACTGTTCATTAAATAGGTTTATCGCCCCCCCCTCCCTGATACCACCACTACTCTCGACATATACAATACTACCCTTGTATAGTTATTATATAGGCATGAGGTTTTTCTGAGGGTTGTTGCTTCAGCACTTCTTTTTATTTTGCCATAACAATAAGGAATTTCAGAAATATTTACTTTTAAATCCCCTTCTATCTTCTAAACTATTGATACTACAAAAAAATTTAGGACTATTTTTGTAGGAAATTTAATGTAATTTAATTTTGTAATTAAGTGTTTTTCTCTAAAACCCGTAGTTTTCGTGAAATTTAAGAAAAACTGAGAAATCCCCCCCTTTTGAACCTCCCGCACACAATCCCCACCGGCGGGGACTTTTAGTATATCGTTTAGGGCAGTCTTCCCAACAACTGTGCCAAATTTCAAAACTACATCTTTTGATGACTGATTTGGTTGACTGGACTACGAGTAGAAGGAGACTTGTGAAGGGGAACGGATGTGAGGGGAGGAAAGGAACACGACTGTTCATCAAATAGGTTTGCCAGCCGCCCCCCCCCGGCCGCCCAACACATACAATATTACCCTTGTATAATTATCATATAGGCATGAGGTTTTTCTGAGTCTTGTTGATTCAGAACTTTTAATTGATTTTACCGTTCTTTAATTTTCATTAGAATAAGGAATTTTAGAAATATTCACTTTTGAATCCCCTGTACCTTCTAAACTATTGATGCTACAAAAAAAATCGCAGGACTTGTTTCATAAGAAATTTTATGTAGTTTAATTTTGTAATTGAATGTTTTTCGCTAGAAGCCATTGTTTTCGAGATATTTTAGAAAAGCTGAAAACGCCCCCCCCCCTTTAATCCCCCCGTACCTCCCGCGCACACCCCACCGGCGGGGACTTTTATTGTGTCGTTTAGAACACTACCCCCAACAATTGCGCCAAATTTCAAAACTACATAATTTTTTTCTATTTTCCTTTGTTGACTGGACTACATGTTCGGTGACTTCATCTCATCGAAACCGATCACTGAAGACAAATTGTTTATGTGTTTAGATACGGGAGATCCGTTCCATGCTATTTTGATCAGTAAAACCGATTGATTGTCAACATCGGTGATCACTACAAGCGGAGACTACTGTATTATAATTTCGGATCCCAGGTTATTTTAGCTAATTGTTTTTTTAAATATTCATTTCTGATGTAACCTGTTAATGCCCCCATGTTTTGCAACTCATTCGAAAAATAGCTGCTCAGCAAAAATAGGAACAAATCTTGTTACAGAATGCTTCAAAAATTCTTATTGTTCATGCTTAAATAAATAAAATAAAGGTAACATTCTTGAGGGGTTTTATAAAAAATACTCTCTTTCTTGATATGAACTTTTAGATAAATGAGAAGAAAGCATTTTCCTGTCTTAACATAGTCATAAAAGAAAGAAAAGAGATTTCTTTGTTTATCATTGTTACGAACTGATTTATAATTATGATTTCAGACACCAGGTTATTTCATATAATAGTTTTTTAAATATTCATATGTGTTGTAAAATACAGTGGGTTGCCAATATAATGTGGACACTTTAGAATTTGTATATTTTTTCGAATATCTCCCGAAAGTCAGTGGATGGATTTTCTTAGAATTTCAAAAATGTAAAGAATAGTCTTGAACTCATATTTTACAGTGAAGATTCTGTCACGAGGGCATTTAGGGGACCGACCGGAAAGTGCTCAAGACAAAAAGGGATTTCGATTAATCCCTTTTCACAGAAAGTTGATAACGAGATGAAACTTTCATCAATTATTATGTTTGATGTGCATAATATTTGCATGCATTTTCGTAAACATAGCACAAATATTCCGGAAAATATAAAAGTTTCTTTAAAAAATCCCAAATTTTTCCGCATATTTTTTGCTTATAACTTGCAGAGTTTTAAACCAAATTATATGAAATTTATAGAATACGTGACAATATGTTAGAAAAGCATTGTTTTAAAATTTGAAGTAAATATCTTGAATATTAGAGAAAATATGAGTATTTATAGTAAATAATTTTTTACTACGCATGTGCGAAACGTAGCGTAATTTTACTTTCCTAACTTAAGAGTCAGATATATAGGGCAACTTATAAAAATTCCAGTTCAATAACGTTAGTATTCAGAAAGATATCAGTATTGCAAGAGCTGAATTCTATTGTTCTCTAAGAGAAACAAAATGATGAGGGTTCTTGCACAAATTAATATTTTTTAAACTTGATTCTTAGAACAGTAATAATGAATTTTATGAAGGCTGAATATCCTGAACACTCATGTATACTTATAAATTAAATACAAAATTTAAATTGTATTTCGATGATAAGTTGCCCTATATTTCTGGCTCTTAAGTTATGAAAGTAAAATTACGCTACATTTCGCACATGCGCAGTAAAAAATAACTCATATTTCTTTTAATATTCAAGGTATTTACTTCAAATTTTAATACAATGCTTTTCTAACATATTGTCAAGTATTCTGTAAGTTTTGTACAATTTGGTGGGAAATTCTGCATGTTATAAGGAAAAAAATGAGGAAAAATTTTGGGATTTTTTAAGAAATCCTTTATATCTTCCCAAATATTTATGAAAAAATTACGAAATAGCATGCAAACATTATGCACATCAAACACAACCATTGATGAAAGTTTCATCACGTTATCAGCTTTCTTTGAAACGGGATGAGTCGTTTTTTTTTTTGTCTTCATCACTTTGTGGTAGGTCCCCTAAATGCTCTCGTGACCGAATTTTCACTGTAAAATGTGAATTCAAGCCTAATATTTACATGTTCGAAATTCTAAGAAATTCCATGCAGATTTTCGGGAGATATAAGAAAATATGGAAATTTTAAAGTGTCCACATTATATTGGTAACCCACTGCTATTATGAAAGCTACGAGTAAAAATGCACATATGGTTTGGAACTGATTCGAAAAACAGCTGTTAAGCAAAAACAGAAATCTTGTTGTGTGGATAGATTATATGTTTCTGTAACAACTATTTATGCAAAATATGCAGTTTCACAAGACAAAGTTTTCGAATCTTCCGCTTTGGGGCCGAAGGGTTCCAGGTTCGAAACCCGATTCCACTGAAGATCCGCCGTGTATGGGGCCTGTTGCACGCTAAATCATACGTAATGGCCAAACGTCCTCCCGTTGGTGTGGCGCGAAAGTTTGGAGAGGTGGTGGCAGCTCAGGTGTCGCCCTCGACATCTGACCGCGGTTCAAAATTACGAGGTTCGTCCCAAAATAGCCCTCGTGTTGCTTCAAAACGGGACGTTAATATAACCAAAACCAAACCCTCCCCTAAATGAAACAAAACATTTGAAAATTATATAATTATTTATTTATAATGATGATAATTAGTACAAATATATATATAAGCTCATTATTTATTTATAATTTATGACTAAAACAGATTAAAAAAATATAAGGCATACAAGCAGTTATTGAAAAAAAATATTTACATTTTTATCAATCAGTATATTGAAACAAAAAAAAAAATCTAATCTAATCATCACATCATAGAAACAATTGGTTCGTGATAACTGAAATATGATACAAATGTCTTCGATTCTAATTTATTAATACCTCTGGAAAAAAACTGTATCAATGGTTGTGTGAAACTTTGTCGTCGAAACTGCCGGATTACTGTTCATAGTTAAATTGAATTCATCGGAAAGAAATTTTACAAGTGGCTCTGATTTTTTATCCGCAAAATTAATATTAAAATCACCAGCCAAAATAAGTGGCATCTCATGATAATTGTGGCCAATCCATCAAGCAACTAATCTTAAGAGAAGCAGGAAATTCAAGCCATACTCTGCAAACGTTGTTTTCTTCATTGAATTCTATATGTATAAAATGTTTTCGTTGTTGCAGTCATAAAACAGCCGAGTTGTTAACCAATTTGCTTTATTATAAAAATATTTTGGAGAGTGACGGTCATACCAACATCTTAGTTGAAGTTTTTTTGTAAAAGTGTACAGAAAATCCCCGATTCTCTCAGATAAGGGAAGAACAATATAACACGTGATCAAAGTGAAGGGAATATTGGCTATTTTTAATAAATTACGTAAGAGTTTTAGGGGAAAAGTCCAGCGCCAAGGAGACGCGTCATGATTTTCGGTGGGCACGTGAAAGCGATTAAAATATTCTTTTAGTAATAAATATGCCAAAACGAGAGATTTAATATACCTCCAGCGCGGGAAATAGAACGAAACTGGAGTTTAAGAAAAGTGATTTTGGAATACATTAAGACATTAAAATATATAATATTAGAATTTTAAAGTAAAATTAAGTGAGATTATTACATGTATACGTTGCCACATCGATGCGCTTGCGCAGGTATGACGTCCTTCCGTTTCGACGTAGCCGCATCGATGCACCTGCGTTGGTATGACACACCTCCGTCGCGTGACGCTCACTTTTTTTATGCTGACTCCCCATACTGAAGGCTGCGTTAAGAAGTTTCCCTTCAATAAAGTTACCGTTTCCAATAAACATCGATTACGTTTTCGCTTTTATAAAAATAACGTATCTTTAGTTAAAACTTATTATGCAGCTGACATTTTTTGGCTTTATACGCTTAAGTTCCGTCTAATATCCACGTCAAAAAATGAAATCTAAATATCTTTTCTTGAATATATAGGTAATAAAGTTTTTAGATAGATATAAATATTTCATTGACAATGTTTTTTCCAAACAGAGATATTTAAATATAGCGTCACGAATGAATGAATAGAGGGCATAACCAAACCCCTTGCAGAACAGAAAGAACGCGGCTGTTTTCTCCTTAAATAAGTTGGACATGTTTTCAACAGATGTTAGAACGTTTTCGAATGAACTGCATTTCTGTAGTTCATTTTTCGAATGTTTATATAGTTTTTTCAATATTTTTCATCTTTTTAAAAACTTCCAAAATTTGTTTAACATTTTTTCTTCTTTTCTATGACTTCTTTTACTATTAACAAAAATGTAACTAAAATAAATTATTTAAATAGGCATAAAAATAATTTAATTTCATTAATATCAGTAATTAATTAATACAATATAGAAAAACTATAAATATTTTATTTTCAATTATTACGGCAGCAATATTTGCTTTTACACTAGAGCGACCACCTCCCCATTAATTGTCTTGTTTATCAGATGATATTTTTACCAAGATAAATATCGATATTGCAGACGATATTTTTTTTATCTTGCTCAGGATTATAAAATTTAATTGAACTAGAGTTACAATTCAGACTTCACAAAAACTGAATAATTCATACTTAAAATGTTGTTAAAACGCACCCAAATAATTCAAACCAGGAGTTTTCAGCATATTTAAGGAAGTTTATTTTTATCAGAACACTTCCGCTGTAAAATAATTGTTCATTAACTTTTTTTTTTGAAAAATGAAACGACAAATACCAGATAATTTTGCAACCCTGTATAAACAATGGTAGCTCCTGGCACTAAATCGGAACTCATAGATTGAAAAACGCAAATTCTTTCGCCTTGAATAGAGAATATTTTACACTTCCTTTCAATCTCTCCGAATGTATTTCTATTTATGTCTTTCTTAATCAAAAACCTTATATTTTATGCATACTAATGATGTTCGTTATTTTAGATTTTTCAGTGTGTTTCAAGTTTAGAAGGACGTTAAAAGACTCATTTTATGTATTACTGAGTTTAAAAAAGCTATTATATTTTTTGTTTTTGTTACATCAGAATTTTTCATCGTTTAAAATAAAAATATTCTTTGCTATTCAAGAGCAATCTTATCGCATATTTTCCCTTCTTTTTTCAAAAACAATTATAATGGAACAGTCCATTTTGAGACGGGAAGTCGTAACTGTAAAACGACGAATCTTAAAAGAGCAACGGCTATCCTTAACATATTTTTTCTTATGGACGAGTTTTCTGGTTTGTTTACTTATATTAAAAACCTTGACTTTATCTGCTTGTATGTTGGACTTCCGCTTTGAAGATTCCAGTGACTTAGCATTACACCGGAATTACGTAGTACAGGCACTTAAATGTAAACAAACAAAGCAGAAAACTCGTCCATACAATATTATAATTTTCAACTGCTTATCAAAACTAGTTTAAAACAAACAAACAAAAAATACCACTATTTTCATTTTTTTTTCTGGTTTCATTTTTAATTAATTCTGTTATAAATTTTGTTTATAAATTATTTAAATTTATTTTGACAGCAAACACTTTAAGATCAACAACTTTATCATCATCATCGGTTATAAAGTTTCCACGTATAAATTACACAGGTAAAAAAAACAACCCAGGAAATCACTTAAAAAAAATTCTAGTACTGATTTTGTATTTTCTAGATATGTGGATTACAGATTTGAATTCCATTTTTCTGTATCACCTCAGATTTCTTAAAAATGACAGGACTTTCATAGAAATGAGTGTAACATACCTTAACATTAAAATCAGCAATATACATGAATAATATAAGCAACAAATAAAAATAATCAGAAATGAAATAGATGTTGGTTTGTCTTATTTTCACACATAAGAATAGGAAAATAAAAATCATAAACCCACTACCTTATGACAAATTGTAAATTATTCATTCAAAGCAAAAACACTAAAATCAAAATTTATATTCCCGTTTATGATCAGTCGCGTTCACTTACACACGAAGAGGTAGATACAGACAGCTAACCTCTTGACGGATTTGGCCCAAAATTTGATATAGTCTACAATTTTGGTGATCAAACTACATGCCAAATTTTATACACCTAGTTCATGGTGTTTTTGAGTTGTACACGGACAGGTATTCAGAGTTTTTTTTGACGGAATTTGTCCAAAACTTGATATAAATATACAATTTTGGTATAAATACGACATACCAAATTTTGTTCATCTAGTTCGTTCCATTTTTAAGGTATCATATTCACAGACAGACAAACAGACATAATTCCAAAAATGATTTTTTTTCCAGATTCAGGAGTCTAAAACATGAAGATTTGCCGAAATTTCTTGGTCAAATTTTTTGACGACTGCAACGCTTTGTATACGAGAAAGTACTCAGGCAGTACAATACGTTGTACGATATTGTGCAGTACTGTTCGATATAATATAATATGATATTATATTGTACAATATTATACGAATATTGTTCAATATCGTACAATATTTTATAATATCTTTGTGCTACTTTGGTAAAAAAAAAAAGGGGGAATGAAAATACGAAGGAATATTCCAGTAAAGCCGAAAACTTATTTATTGAATCCTAAAGAAGGTAAAAGTAAAAAATGCATTTTGTTACTACAAAACACCATTAAAAATTGGCATAAGTAGCATTAAGGGTATTTTAATATTAATTAGTCAAAACTCCAAAATTCGCTCAAGGGGGAAGGACGAAATTTAACAAAAGCTGTTTGAAGGGAAGATTCAAACTGATACAAAAAGTTAGATACCAAATGCTGAAAGATTCAGAACTGCTGTTTTTGTGCATGGTTTGTTAATCGTTTTTCACTGACGATTCCTTTTTGGATGTAATATTAATTATGCAACCCTATTTACAAAAGAAAATTTTTCCGGGATCCTAAGTATATTAATATGTAGGAAAGTGAAATAGGGGAAATAGTATTAAATGAAGTTAAGGAAAAAGAAATTTAGTTAAATACATTTGTTTTAAAAAATTTTAAATGCTTCAAACTGAGATGACTTTTCTAATAATAATAATTATTATTTGCTGATACTGAAGAATCTTACAGATGCACGTACTATTAGTGCGTTTATAACAGCAAAATTCATGCATGCATCCCATGACATAATATTATCGGTTAGATGTGATTTTTCTTTAATATAAAATTCTTAATGAAAACCTTTTTAAATCTCAGGAATGTTTCCCTTCACACACATTGCCTTTAAATTTTCACTCTGAAGATAACTTGAGAGTTTTTTTTTTTTTTTAATTTTTCCAGAAACGAGTGAAGAATCGAATTTATTTGTGCAATAATTGTGCTGTCGATACAAATTTATGAGTAATTACCTCAAAACACCTATTGCCAATTTTTAGAAAATGCTTTTTTGCTGAAAATTGAGCCGTAGATACGAATTTATGAGTGATTATCTCAGAAAGCCAAATGAATCTGAAGATATTTTGAGCGTTTTTCATGAATTTTTTCAGAAACGAGCTAAGAATTAAATCTATTTGTGCAATAATTATACCATGATACAAATTTATGAGTAATTACCACAAAACGCCTATTGGCAACTTTTAGAAAATACTAGCAGAACGCGCACGGCGTTGCTCGTGGAATCAGGAATTCAACAAAATGAAAAAAAAAAAAAAAAAACGCCCACAATGACATGAAAAAGTTCTGACAACAAAAACAAAACAAAAGATACACATTATTGATTTTCCCGCTTATTTTTCTTCTCGATAATGACATTTCAACTGTAGAAAAACAATACAGAGTAAGTTAAGCCGAAACAATATTAAAAGATTTTAACGTGAAAACGGTTATTATACTGCAAGTAAAATATGCGAGACTTAAACACGTTAAGACACAGCCGAACGCATGGCGTTGCCGGTGGAATTAGGACTTCAACAAAATGGAAAAAATAAAAACGCCCACAATGACATGAAAAAGTTTTGACAACAAAATCAAAACAAAAGATACACATTATTTGATTTTCCTGCTTATTTTTTTTTCGCGCTACAGTACAGAGTACGTTAATCCAAAACAATGTTACAAAATTGGAACGTGAAGATGATTATTATACAGCAATCAAAATATAAAATCGAATCCGAAAATAATAATCGAAGTAATTCATTCAGTTGAAGGTCATGACGTATCCTGCGCTCTGCACCGTCAACCAATGAAAATTCCCAGCAACGTTCCGAAGAAGTGCCGCGCGAGGAAACTCGTTAGAGGAAAAATATATTTCAACTGACCACGGAAAAATTAATTTTAAAAAAACGAGAAAAGATATTTTAACCATTCTTGTTTTAAATCCGACAGAACCGTTGCAGTTATAAGCTGAAAAAAAAATTGAAAATAATAGTGTTATTACAATTTTGGATGCAGCAAATTTAAAAGAAAAATAAAATTTAGATGGCAAAACTTACTATTTTTTAAAAACACAGCATTGCCCGTGCTATCTTGACTTCAACAAAATGAAAAAAAAAAAAAAATAAATAAACACCCACAAATTACATGAAAAAGTTTTGAAAACAAAATAAAAACAAAAAGAGACGCATTATTTGAATTTAGGAAAACAGTACCGAGTACGTTAATCCAAAACAATATTAAAAAATGCGACAAACCAGCATGCCAAATATGCGAGACAAAGAAACATTTTAAGACACTGCCGAAAACAATTATCGAATTCATTCAATTAATGTATCTTCTCCGAGAAGAACGCGATAGTATATGACGTCACCTACCGCGACGAAGGTCACGCACCAGCCAATGAGATTGTAACAATGCATGATGGGAAAGTTAACTTGTTCCGGAGAATGACTCGCTGAGAAAGCTGGCTTGCAAAAAAACTGTTTGAACTGATCAAGGAACAATTAATTTTAAAAAAACGGAGAAAGGTATTTTAACGGTTCTTGTTTTAAATCCTACAGAAACGTCCGAGTTATAAGCTGAAAAAAATGAAAATTATAGAGTTGTTAGAACGTCAGATGCGAGAATTTGAAAAAATCCTTATCAAAAATTACCATAAAAGTGACTTACTTAAAAATTTCTCAAAATTACGTTAGAAATTCAAAACAAACTTCATTAGAACGAAAATTGTTTGTTCTATCCGATGGTGCATTGATTGTTTTTCAACGATCATTAGAAAAGATACTACAGCCCAGTGGCGGACTGGGTCTGAAAATAGTGGTTGCTAGGAGTCAGTGAGGGCCCACACATATCTACAATCATAATATTAATTCATGTATATATTATTTTATACTTAATTTTTTAATATTTAATTATAATAATTTAAATCTATAATATTTAATAATTATGCAGCTTAATTTTTTTATTATATATTTAATTTTTCCGCGTCTTTAAAATAAATCCCTTTTAACACCCCTTAATTTTCTACGTTTAAAATAGCGAAATTATGATTAAAGTTATTTGATTTTAAATTCCGGAAGTTAAATATTTCGTATACAGTGTTAGCGACAAAGTATGAAGGAGAAATGCTGCCCAATAGTAGGGCGCGTGTTGAAAGAGCCAGCAAACTGTAAAACAAACTTCTTTGGATGATTTATAGTTTAGTAATTTGTACTGGTAATGTTTCAGTAATCTGTAATTAAACTGGTATCATTAAAAAGATATTTTTGAATTCTAAGTAATTCAAAAATCATTTTGTTAGATAGTATTTTTTGAAAATATTGCGATAAAACGCCAAAATCTTGCTTAATTTTTAAGTTACTGAAATTTTAATTTACTTTTGGACTTCAAAAAGTTAACAATTATTTTCATCTTTTTTTGAAGAGCATGTGTGCCAAATTTCATAATTTTTCGAGTAAAACTATAGATTTGTACAAAATACATCCTTATAATGTAAACAACTTCTTTTGTTGTGTTAAAATGCAAGCCATTTTTATTGTTTCGCC
Source organism: Araneus ventricosus (assembly GCA_013235015.1). NCBI lineage: Eukaryota > Metazoa > Arthropoda > Arachnida > Araneae > Araneidae > Araneus > Araneus ventricosus. The sequence continues at coordinate 75,725 of BGPR01006483.1, forward strand.
AGTTTTTTTTCCTTAAGTCCAGTCTTTTTCTTTCTTTCTTCGTTACTTCAAATAAATTTAGTTTTTGATAGATTTTCTATGTTATTTTAATAAATTTACTTTTTAGCAATGACATTAAGCTCATCTTTCCACTTGAGGCAAGATAATATTCCTGGAGATTATGTAATTCATTTATTCGATATGATGAGGTTAAATTTTCACTTTATAATAAGCTTAATAATGCGCAATAATTGTAGATTATAATTATGCAAAATTTAAAAAAAAATAATCTTCATTGAATCTCGTGTTTTTTAGATTTTTTTAATAGTTGAATGTAAAGACTTATGTCATTAGTTTCATTAGACACAGAAACATACTACTGCATCAAAATTTATCTCAAATGCTAATACATTTCCTATCTACTGCTTTCTTCTTTTTTTCTTTGCACAACTAATTTCTTTCTCAGTCTTTAGCAGCAATTAATACTTTTAAATAAGTTGGCGAATTTAAGGTTTGTTAATATAATCAAATTAAGACAATTAATAAGATGGACGAGTCGGTTGGTAACCGAATGCGGCGAATGTGTTTATTATTACAAAAGCAATGTAAAAATAGAGAAATGATAATTTCAGCTTACCTCTCAAAAATTTTTTTTCTTTCCTTTTTACAAGATACGGTACATATGTCTTTACTATCTTACGACTAAAAACAGAAATAACACTTTTCTCACCAATTATTTTCCATGAAAGTCAGACCAATAAGACAGAGGGCCCTTCAATCTTCTAAACGCAAACTCCCCCCAAACGCATAAAGAAAAGCGTGAATTTCGTCTTTTCATAGATGTCATTTAGTGCCCTTGTTGTGTGCAGCGCCTGACCACAGTTGAAAAGGGCACTGTTGTCGCAAGAGTAGATGTACAAGTGACACCATGAGCGTTGCAATAGTTACGAAAAGAGAGTTGAATAAACTGATGAAGAGTACAGTCCACTTTATTTTTGTGTTGTGATTAATTACAGAGAGTTATCAGAGCTATCGAAGGGCCAAAACATGGTCCTAATCCGCCGGAGTAATGGGCTATGCCACCTTTGGAAATTTTTGTGATATCTTAATGATTATTTGACTTGTTTATTTCTGGTCTATTGCGACAGCAGTCCCAGCTTGGAGGCAGGGGCAATATTCTTTCTTGTCTTCTTGAGTAAAAAACTAATTAATTTCGTTTCGAATAGTTTAAAGTAAAATTGGTTTGTGGTAATATTGTTTTCTTGAATTACTGTACTTTCGAACTGTAAGTTGAAAACGGCGGGTATAGCAAAATTAAAGAAAGATGAGCTAAAACTCGTTGCCGAGGAGATTGGTTTAGCAGTAATGGAAAATATGAAAAAGAGTGAAATAAGGCGTTTAATTGAGAAAAGTGAGGTATTTACAAATGACAACGAAGCTGTGAAAGACGCTATAGATCAAGTATTAGAGGCAGTGGCGAATCCAGGATTTGGGTCTGGGAGGGGCTGAGGCCATAAAAATTTCGTATCGTCATGACGAATGTCAAACCTCGTGGCTTATGGAAACCAAAACACTTTAACTTCATAAACTTTACTCACCTGATGATAAGAATCATAAAGAACACTACAATACTTTTGATAATTTAAAAAAAAATACAGTGAAATAAGTAGCCAAAAAGTGTTTTCAACCCTGTCGACGCTACAGGTTCAAGTGGAATGACTAGAAAAGTAGGAAAATTTTCGAGCCTGTCAAGCCAGAAAGCAATGTTGTCATGTTTTTATTATTTTTTTAAAGAAAGGGGATTTAAGAACAAACATCTGTAGTGATTTTAAATAAAATCAAGAATTCTGGTTTTGCTCTGGGAGGGGCTGCAGCCCCATAGCCCCTTCCCTGGATTCGCCACTGATTAGAGGAGAAGAAAAACCAAAAATCCGATCAGGACGGTCAAATCGAACTAGAGCGACTTAAATTAGAGAAAATTAAAGTAGAATTACAATTAGCACAATTAAAGGCTAATGGAAATAACACCGAGATTTCTTTTGATCACGGACGTAAAAACGGAACAGAAGAGTCAATGGATGGCTTAATAAAAAGCGTTAGAACCAGTGATGTGGGGTGGGTAAATACCCAGTGGATAGGTAAATATTTTTTGGGTATATATCCGGGTATTTACCCAAGGCCTGGGTAAATACCCCAAAACTGGGTATTTTGCGAAAAAAAAAACTTTTTGAATGCTGATTCACAATGAAAACATACAAACTTTTATAAATACCCAAAAACTTGATATTTTGCAAGAAAAAAAAGTATCTGTGAATGATGATTCAAAATTAAACTTAAAATTTATAAATACCTAAAACTGGGTATTTTCCAAAAAAAAAAAGGATTTGAGAATGGTGATTCAAAATTAAATATTAAATTTGTAAATACCCATACACTGACTATTTTGCAAAACAATATATTTGTGAATGGTAATTCAATATAAAACATATAAAATTGATAAATATTCCTAACTATATATTTTGCAAAAATAAAAAAAAAAATGGATTTCCGAATGGTGATTCAAAATGAAACGTACAAATTATAACTATCCCAAACTGGATATTTTGGAAAAAAAAGGCATTTGCGAATGGTGATACAAAATAAAACAGATAAAATTTCAAAAAATGGGTATTTTGCAAAAAAAAGGTATTTGCGAACGGTGATTCAAAATGAGATGAAAAAAATAAGTAAGTACCCCAAAACTGTACATTCTTTTTTAAATATTTGAGAATGGCGATTCAAAATCAAATATATAAAATTTATACACATAATACATAGTTTATAAAAATTTTTAAGTTTTGACTAAATTATATAAAAAAAAAACCAATTGCTATCTGGATTCAGAATAAAGTAATCTAAAACTTAAACGGGATCGGAGGATAATTCAGTTTTTCCGGTTTGAAGGCATGACACTTACAATAGAGTGATAATTTTTAACACAGTTTATGTTATCGTAGTCGCCTTCAGCAATCTTCTTGTTCGCCGAGAATATAATTTCAACTGACTCTCTTATGCATTATCTGACATTCATGGTTTCCGTAACAAAGTAATTTGAAACTTCAAATTGCGACAGAGATTTAACCCGCGTTCTTTACGTAGCCTTGCACTTGTCCTTTTCCTTGTCTATATGAAAGTCTCTAATGGAGTCAACTAACATCTAATTGTACGTAATCGACACGAACTATAATTTAACAAACTTGATTTCAACATCGAAATAGCGCGGCATGTTAGCTCGCTCAAAACAGGCCGATAAAATGAATTAAAACATAGCAACCATAATTGTTCAGTTTACTGGATATTATTTCCTAATATACTTACTATCTTGAGGACTTCGATTACAAATTGCACAGATAAATTGATCAAATAAAAAAGGAAGTAAAATCGAATACGATATTATCTGCAACAATGGAAGAGAAACACACAATTAAATATTTCTTTTAACAATGAAAACAGTTTGAATTTTATTGTAACAATGAAAAGTATTGTTGTAAAATTGTGATTAAAAATTTTTTAAAAATGTATTAAAATTAGAGAAAAAATCGAATGACAACTTAATTGATATCATTAAAAGGATAATTTTTTAAAATTTTCAGATGGTGTAAAAATCATTTTTATGGTGTAAAATTTTCGAAAGTCATTAAGGAAAAATGCCAAAATGTCGCTTAAATTTTAATGAATTAAAATTTTAAAAAAATGGCTACGAAGTGCACATTCCCACCCTTCAAAGTATGTTTGTACAAATTTCGTTGCTCTAGGCCTAATGGTCTATCTGGTCTGTGGAGCACCAAGATGAACACATTCCTTTTGTTCTTAGTAGAGATAGACAGCGCCAGTGAATCTTGTGATCTATAATTTACTCACATTGCCATGCTGGAAGTCAAATATTCTTGTTTTGATTTAGTGAATAGATAGTCGTTTACTTCACGTGTGTTAATATTACTGTAAATTTTACATTAAAAGTAAAAAAGAAAGGAAAAAGTTACCTGCTTGGAGCTTTTAATGTTAAGAAAGGAAAAAAGTATCCAATGTAAGTACTGTAATGTTGAGTATAAACATGCCAATGTAAGCAAAATGGAGAAACACATAAAAACATATTTCAAAAGTTCTATTGGATTAAAAAAACGTTCTGAAAAGGATAAAATAGACGATGAATTTTCTTCAAATCCAACCGTGACAACTACATCAAATTTGGAGTTTCAAGAACATTTAAGTATTGATGTTCATGATCCAGATGAATCCCATCTAACCAGGAAACTTTGAGTGTATGCATCTAATATATCGTCAAATAACACAACAGTTTCAG